>JAIPRK010001628.1:0-51150 GCA_025469195.1 Chaitophorus viminalis
GCCCATAAAGCTCAAATTTGTATAAAATGTGTCAAAATCACGATAATTTGCAAGTTATTTTGTAGATAAAAATTCATAAAATTTATTCTGTTCATACTTAAGGTTCAAAATTTTAACACTAGATTATTCATAAGCTACTCTTTAAAAATATTTAAAAAAATGTCTATCAGACCAAAAGGAAAAAATTTTATGACCGATTGAAATTTAAATTTTTACGAAATTGCATAAAATAGTGATTTATCGTCAAACGGTTTTAAATATTTGTAATAACTCAAAAAGTATTAGTCGCAGACACTTGAAATTTTTACCAATTGTTAAGATAGGCATTTTCTCTATATCATATTTTTTTCAAAATGTTATATTGATTTTTAAGCCACTCATATAGGCGTTTAAAAAATTCGAATTTTTTACATTTTTTTTATAATCAGTGATAAAAAAAATTGACTAATACAAAATACTTGAAAATTTAATAGAAGATTCCACAGAAGTAGTTGTTATTGTCATTCAAAAATTATTAAAATTCATAGGCACAATTTTTTTTTATAAGCGTTTGAACAGCGAATATTGATATAAAATTACACGTAAAATGTAATATAATATATAATATTCTAGACTGACAAATGATATCGGTTTTTGATATTTGCTCTAACTCATAAACGAAAAACCGTAACAACTTGAAATTATCACCAAATTTTTATATTGGCATTCTCTATACATAGTTAAGTTTTCAAAGTATTTTGACATATTTTGACTTATTTATAGACAATTTAAAATTTCCATTTTTGTTAGTTTTTTTTTTAAAATATCTATTAAATTTTTTTGGCTGTCTGAAAACTCTTGAAAATGTATTAAAGGATTAATTATAAGTTATACTAATTTTAACTAAAAAATATTGGAGATCGTTTCACTCAAATTTTTTTTATAAGCCCATAAAGTTCAAATTTTTAATAAAATATGTTAAAATCGCGATAATTTGCAAGTTATTTTGTAATTGAAAATTCGTAAAATTTTTTCTGTTTATACTTAAAGTTCAAAATTTTAACACTAAGTTATCCATAAGTTACTCTTCAAAAATCTATAAAAAGATTTCTTTAAGAAAAAAATTTGATAACTGTTTAAAATTTAAATTTTTACGAAATTGCATAAAATATTCTCAAATGATTCTAAATATTTTCGATTATTCAAAAAGTATAAGGTTCAGAAACTCGACATTTTTAACAGTTGTTAAGACTGGCTTTTTGATCAATTCATATTTTTTTCAAAATATTATACTGATTTTTAAGCAACTTAGAGACATTTGAAATATTTGATTTTTTTACATTTTTCTTTTTATAATTGTTGATAAAATAAATTGGCTGGTACAAAATGCTTGAAAATGTAATAGAAGATTCCACATTAGTTGTTTTTACTGTCATTAAAAATTATTTAAATATATGGGCAAAATTATTTTTTATAAGCGTTTAATTTGACACCCTGATGTATTATTGTAACCTATGAATTGTTCGCGATAAATTGACCTAGAACCGTCAAGGTTCACTCAAACCCCGCCAAAAACGTCACTCGTTAGTATTACACGAAACCTTATTGGGCCTTAACTTGGCGATTAAAGACTACCTATTATATTATTATGTCGTTTTTTGTTGATTCAATACGATATATATACATATACATACACATATACATATACATATACATATACATACATACATATATATATATATATGTGTGTGTGTGTGTGTGTCGTGTGAGTCATCAATTAATAGTCATAGACGAAAACTCGCGTCCGATGGCCCTTATATTGTGATGTTAACGACATTTTATTGTAGTTTAATATTACTGAAATTTTTGTCTGAAACGACAAATATTTGTAGCCTATTAAATCGATATTAATTTTATATTTGTTTTACGATACAGAAATATAAAGAATGTAGTTAAATACAATTATAAATCAGTTCCAAAATAACATTGGTAATTGATGTATAACTAAATGAACTAATCATTATAACTTCTTAACAAGAAACATGTTGATACTTGATAATAATAATTTATCATTATCAATTAATATGATACAATAATAATTGAATTATGTTTATGTACCTACTTATATGAGTCATAAATTATCAGGGCCGGATTTAAGCGTAGGCTATATAGGCACCACAACAAGGCCCTCACTACACCATCATACAACTAAAAAAAAAAAAAGCTCTATCTAAATCTAAGATAAAGTTATATCTCGGGAAAGCTGGATGTACCAGCTTTTAATCAAAAAAAATGTAAAAGATTGTTTTCCTAATATTGAGGTAGCTTTAAGAATGTACCTGTCACTTATGGTTACCAACAACAGCGGAGAAAGATCTTTTTCAAAATCCAAGTTGATCAAAAACCGTATCCGAATATCCATGACAGAAGAAAGACTCAACACGTTAGCTCTACGTAGGATTGAGAGTGACATTTTAAGACAAATAAATTATGAAAATATTATAAGTGATTTCATTAATACAAAGTTAAGACGCAAACTGATTAAAGTTTAAACCTTTAAATTAAATTTTTATTATCTATTAAGCTGTATTATAATTATTATGTTGTGAATTTAATTACTAGTTACTACCGTTGTAATATTAATAAAGAGCGTTGAATACCTTTTTAACCTTTTTAACTACTATGTGGTAATTGAATCCACACTTTAATATACTATATTTTAAATGTTATTATTTTCGGTCAAAAAACTAGAAGTTAGAAAGTTGCACTACTCTCGATTTTGGGTAGAAAATTATTTGAAAATGTTTTAAAGATGGCTTAGTTTATCTATTTGTGTGTATGCTCTTTCTATTTTCTAAAAACTTTCAGGTAGGGCCCACACCACAATTGAGCGTATACTATATACTAGACATTGTGATTACAACTTTTATGAATAATAATTATCAATGGATAAGCTAATCTACCGGATGTAACAATGTAACATTAATACATTATAATAGTTTAATTTTAAATATTTTTATGATGAAGTTCAATTTTAATGGATAGTTTGATATACTAGAAATTAAACTAAGTTTTCAGTAACAACATTTTTACGCCTATTAAAATTTCTTTTGTTATAAATAGCCTTTTAATCGTAAAACTGTATTCTTTCGGAAAACAGTAACAATAATGACAAAAAATGTAATAATAATATTAATTATAACTGATGTACTATGGATTCAGCATATATTTGCTGCAGCCTGTTGTAATTGCAGTGTGGATTATTTACGTGCAAAGTATTTTTAACACGTATTTTATGACTTTTGTGTAGTAATTTATCATTATTTACAAATTTCTCAGGAGAACCATTGACATGTTTGCCGTATAGAGCGTGGGCACCAGGACATCCAAAAGCCGAAAGATTGAAAAAAGACTGCGTAGTTCTGACGAATGACAGATACTGGAAGACGGTAGACTGTTCGAAAAAATTTCCATTCATATGCGAACTCATTCCCGATGGTCCTTTGACCCATGTAGAACGATATTGTGCTCCGATAAGCAATATGAGTAAGTCGATATACACAGTGAAAAGGAATATTCAATTTTGTTTGATAGCTTGTATTTAGTAAACATTTCCATAAATAGTGGGAAATATAAATAAATTGACAGTCGTAATTTACAATCGTAACTCAATTATCTATTCTTAGTAGAATTATTTACTGTTTACTAATTATTTATTAGTGAATAATTATATTCGATAAAAGTATAAACGTAGAAGGTATATTGTATATAATATTATATTATAAACATGACATAATATTATGTTTTGTTTTTAGAACGCAGAAAAAATTGTATATTACGTAACCACAAGCGATTTGAAAAAACGGAGTCAATTAAACAACAATGCATTGATAGTATTAATACCAACAAAACTGAAATAAATTATTAAATAGTAAATAGTAATACCTTAGGTAATATGACGACCGCGTTAAATATAACAAAAAATAATATGATTTATATGTTAACATTAAATGTTATGTAGATATAAGTCTTGGTGTAAAACTGTGTAAGTATGCACTGAAATATAATATTATATATACTAAACCTATCACCTATGTCTATATCATAGTATACTATTTTATAACATAATATTACAAAATATATATAAATAAATAGAAAGGAATCCCGAAATAAGTGTTATTATAGGGATTTGAAATAAATATTATCTATAGGTAGTGTAGTACAATTATGATATATCAAAACATATTTTATCAAAGAAGTTTTGCTGGAAAATAGTAAATTTCTGGAATGTAAAAATCTAGGTAGTGCAATTTTGGACTGTGTAAATCTCGATTGTAAATATCTGAAGGTACTTATCTGAAATTTAATGTTTTGATATGAGTACAAATCTGGACGTTATAACCTGGACCGTACAAATCTAGAATTTGAAATTCTGAAATCCATACAAATTTGAAGCGTTCAACTCTGGAAAGTACATTTCTATGATTTAAGATATTGAAATTAGTACAAAACTGGAGAACTCATAGCTATTTTCAGGTCCATAAATTAACAAAAGAAAGTATATTTGACAGAGATTCAATACTTGATAAATAACTTTCATTTAAACAAATTCGTATAAAGTTCTATTCTATTATGAACTTTGTAAAATAATGTATTTTTCATTTTAAATTAGGAACTTAAAAAAAATATTTGAAAAACTTACGAAAGAAATGTTGTATTTTTTTCATGGTTCTGTTACAATACAATAACTTTTGAAGGATTAAGATATATTTGATTTTGAAGTATTGAATGTATGAATGTTGTATGCAATGTAATATTACAGAAAATGAATTGCAGTTTTCGTGTTTTTGACAAACTTTCTAATCAATTTACTTTTCAACAATAAAAAAATACACCTATTTTTAATTTTTTTACATGCTAGTAAAAATAAGGTAAAGTTTGTATTGAATTTTCAAATTTTAACATTGCAAAAAATGGTTATCGACATTACCTATACATATTACATATATTTAATATTAAAATAAAAGTATTAAAAATAAAAATTAATCGAAAATAATTACTTACCTATAATATATTATACTGCTTATAATTTAATGAAATGTTTAAAAATATATATTATCTTCTCTAAAATACTCCCATTTAGCCATAGAGATAGGCGGTGAGAATTTAAAGTCATTATAAAATTACCTTTCTCAATTAAAATTAGATAAAATCAGATTTTAATGAAAACTAATGTTGAATAATTGTAATATTAATACTTATATCGTATTTTAACATTTAGGTCGGAAAAATTGACACTTATACTATACATTATACACTATACAGTATACTCTTCGCCAATGTATGCATATTAGCTAAAGAAGAACTAAACGCTTAATTATTCGTGGACAGACCCTGTAGTGGCGTAAGCCGGGGGTATGATTGCCAATTGGGTTTTTTAAAGTACTATATACACTTCATTTACAATATTTTAAATAATTAAATTCCAGAAATGTTCAGTCCACATTATACGCCCAGATTTGTACTGAAAAAAGTTTGATTTCCTGACAGCGGCGTACTTGAGAGGGGGCAATCGCTCCCCCTTATCTCAAGAATTGTTGAACTTGGAAACAATGTATGTAACTAATGGGCATTTCATTGAAAACAACAATTTTAAAAAAATTGTATCAGTGATAACAAATAGATAAAAATATACACACATTTTTCTTTGGGGTACATAATAATTAATATGTACATATAATATGCATAATATGTACAAATATGTAAATAATATTATTATGTCGTTGTATTTGATGAATGACACACTACAGCATTCGAAAACGTCGAAAATAATATTTTTCTTCAATTTGTCAAACTAATCTCTCCCGGCCTTCGTCGCGTAGATCAATGATATTATGTCTATGTTAGATACTTTTGGGTCATTAGTCCCCGGTGATCAGTTGACTGGGTATCAAATTGACCGATCATCTTTTATTATTTATGATAACTGACTCCCTGCATGATTAATGTAATAAATATTATTGTATATAACATGAACTATTGCGTTACTATTTTATTTTGTTCATGTTTTGTTCTTATGTAATATGTTTTATCATATTATAATAATTAATTAATGTATTTATTGTTGAATATTGCTTTCATATTTATCATTGTCTGAGTTTCAATTCTCAGTGTGACATGTCTAATTTAATGAACTAATGGTTAAAGCGCAAATAAGTGCATTGATAATACTGATAGTACTAATAAAAAGAAAAAAAAATTGAGAAAATTGTTACTTTGTCTACATCCTCTGGTTCGTCTACATCAAATAATTTAATAACTTTTTATCACAGTGCTAGTTCCACTCATGAACTAGATATTGTGCATTTTTTAAAAGACTAATATTATTTGTTCTGACCATGATAATGCAACATTTAAAGACATGGATAATTTTCCCAAAAATGGTTTTGTCTTTACTTTTTCTGTTCATATAAATAAAAAATATACCTCAACAAAAGTTATTTTGAAAAATATAAATAACAAACTTATTCTAAAACAATGCTTGGGCCAAATTTTGTGTTTTATTTAACGATAAAGAAGATTGATACAAAACAATTACATTAAGTAAATTAGTTTCTAAATCATTACAAAAATACTATTGTGTAAAGATGGAGATCTAGAAGTAGTACACCACTGTTTCCACATATGTACCGTCTAAAATTGTACAGATACTTATTTTATTTACTAACATCTAATGTAGGTGTAATGGTATAGAGGCTAAAGAGAATTACAGAGGATTTTGCATAATGTGGACATATTAGGACCAGCTCTGTTTGCCCACATTAAGCGATTGCCCATATACCTATACCGAAATTGGTTCAAAAACACAAACATTTATGATATTAAAAAAAGTTTTTATTTTGCACACGTTTTACGTTGTGAACTGCCTGGAGGAAATGATTTCATTAAGTCTAAAATAGCAATGTTTTTCCTTGAGGGAGTTATTTTCAAAAATTTTAGTGTCATATTGAAATTCTTGTTAAAATTGAAATGTAGACATTATCAAGTTAGATAACGTGTAAGAACACTTCTATGTATTTAGCTAACAAAATTCAAAGGTTTAAATGGTAATAATAAAAATCAGAAATTTTTATTATTTTTGATGAACTGATCTATCTCATAGATAAGACTAAATTCGATTATATTAGTCATTTTTATTAATACATATGTGTGTATTCTAACACTATGATGAAATAAAAATTGCCCACATAAACTGAATTAGTTTGTTCGCTCTAACCTGGAATATTGTCTATTAATTTGGACTAACAATACTTCAAAGCATCAAAGCAGATTGATGCCATTGAATCAGTTCAAAATAACTTTCTACAATTTATCTCCTTGGATTTTAAGATTTATAGACCTCCTCATGGTTCGTATGATTCTGTTTTAAAATTTATCAATCTTTCTACACTATCTTACTATTTAAACTTTTACAAAATTTACTTATAGGGAATATTGATTGTCCAGAGCTCCTTTCACTTATTCGTTTTAAAATTAATTTCCTTAACATAAGAAATAGTGATTTATTCTATCCCATCCCTTATAAAACTAACTATATGATAAACTATCTCTCCAATATCTTAATGGCTGCAGGTTACTTTTGATTTTGTTTAGCATGTCTCATTTTTACACTTTTCTTTTTTGTTATCTTAATTATAAGTTCGATTCAACTTACATTTGTATTTGTACTTTAGTTTTAATCTTATTGTTTTTATGTTATACTGTTGTATATAAGACTATATGAGTTCACATACTACATTTAATTAACATCATACTACCTTTATAATATTATGTTATAGGACATAGGTCCGTTTATTTGAATAAATAAATACATTTGTATTGGGACCAGACCATTTTGCCCACATTAGGTGGAATCCACTGTATTTCAATTATCTCAGAGGTGATGTTAATTTAGTCGTATTTTTCTAAATGTATTACATCTAATTACTATATAAAAATATTCATTATATTTTAATTGTTCGCATTGATGAGGTTTTTGATTATTATTACAACAGTTTAATTTTTATTTATACCAATTTATAGTTTAAATCTTTTAATTAAGTGATTTAAATAATATTAAGTACATTAAATATGGATAATTATCTAGTTGTATTCAACAATTACATCAATCAATACCATTGTTTTTTATGTAGTATATCTATGGGGAAAAATGAACATACTTTCAGTAGATAAATTAACTTATTACCGTTGGCACAACACAGTGGATGTGATAGCATAGACTATATTAAATGTAATAAATGACTATATGTAATATTTTAATTTAAAATAATATTTAATTATAGTTTCATACAATCTATTGTAAAAGTGATTAATTTATCAATAGCAGCTTTACAAAGGCGTAAAATATTTTAGACCTAGAGTATATAGTAATAATTATTATTATATTATCAAGTATTTTAATAATTTAATTACTATAAATCTTATTATATAATCTAATTATTAGCAATTGAGTGATTTAAGTCAAAGATTAGTTTCATGTTTACTTTATTTTGAGAAATATTATTAATTTAATAATAATAAGAGATCAGAGCTGATAAGTTTCATATCAAACGCAATAATCACATATTCATCAATATATACTGTATCAGCAAGATACACAGTTTTTTCTCAATCCTAAGAAACATGAAAATATAATCTCAGATTTTACTATGTTTGAAAAGATAATAGACGTTATGAAAGGGGAAATAAAACACAAATGTTGAGAATGGCCAAGAATAAAAAAAATACAACGTTAAGAAGAGTCCTAAATCGTTAATCCAACCTTTACGTTAGTGCTTCTTGAGTAAATTCTTTAAGTTGTTAAGTTATTTTAGCACCTGAAGGAAAGACATCAACTATATCATTACATCAATGTACCATGCTCCTATATAAAAGTTATTGGTAATAAATTTAAATGTTACTTTATTTATGCAAATAACTTAAACAAATGGAGTAAAAAAAAAAAAAACAATGTATTGATAATATTAACTTGTACAAAATTGAAGTCATTATACCGACAACAATTAAGTATCGATAAAACAATATAACATGGTTATAATATAGGTAGCAAAGTCTTGAATCAAAATTAGATTTGCAAGAATTAATAACAATGTTTATTAATATATAACTATTAAACACTAGAATATAAAATAAAATAATTGCTTTTGATAAAGTAAACATACTCTAAAAGTAGTATAAAAAATTAGTGATTTTGGTCTTCATTATTGATAAATACTGTATTATCAAGATTCATAAAAATTATCAATTTGAGTTTGATATTTGGTGTAAATTTCTCTTCGTTTCAGTTTGAATGCAGCCGTGACTAGATTATTGTCAGGTGTCCATACATCAGTACATAATATAATTTTTGTAGGTATTTCAAATCTTTCAAGTTTGTCTGAAATTAATCATACATATAAGATTGTTACAATGTAAAGATTCAAACTCAAATTCTATGAAATAACATACTTTTTCTACCATGCGCCGCTAATTCATCTAAGACTGCTTTCTGTAAACTTTTAATTGAAAACAGCTCTTCACTACTTAATTCGTTGATATTTTCAATATTCAACTTTTTAGCCATATCTACCAAATGATTACGGTTTGGTACAACCAAAGCAATTGTGTATATGTGAAATGAATTTCCATAAATACATATATTGTCAACCACAGGACAGGTTTTGAGTAGCGATTCTACTTTACCTAAAGAAACATATTCACCTCCTTGCAATTTTACCAAATCTTTTTTACGATCTGGAACACAATTATACATAATTTATAATACAGTGTATTCAAATTTCAAATTGTGAAATGTGTTATTGAATAGTTTTAAAATTCTTACCTATTATTTTAATGGAACCATCGGTTTCCAACTGACCAATATCACCAGTTCTAAACCACCATTTTCCATCTTTTTCAAAAAATTCTTCTTTTGTTTTTTCTGGATTTTTATAGTATCCAGGTGATATGTTTTCTCCACCTAAGCAAAATGATTCCCATTATATACTGTAAAGTATGGGTATTATGCACATTCAGAGTCAGACTAACCTATAATAAGTTCGCCTCTAGGATAAGGCTTGTCAGTTATTCTGTAACTAGCTTCTTCCCAACTGACTAACATGAAATCATTAACAGTCAATGGAGCTCCAACTCTTCCAGTAGACATATCATTTTCTGTATAATTAGTATTTATTAAATTAAATATAAATAAAAAGAAATATTTAATGTGAAAATATTTCTATTCTAACAAAAATATACTAACGACTCATTCCAGATCCACATGAACTAGTCTCTGTTAGTCCATAACCTTGTTGAACAACTCCACATACACACATTTTAATAAGTGTATGCGTTTCTGGTGAAAGAGGTGCACCTCCACATAGAATAAATCGTACGCGGCCACCTAATAATGCACTGGTTTTCTTAAATACTAACCTGAAATAAACATTTTACAAACAAATCAAATTATTGGTAAAAATATCAATACAATTTCTTACATGTCCAATAATGGTGTTTGAAATCCACGTTCCACCCATTTCTTTTTATATTCAAAAGCAAATTTGAATAATGTTTTTTGCAATGTAGTTCCACTAGAAACTTTTTCGTTAATGCCTTTGTAGATTCGATCGAGTATAAGCTTAACAATACCAAATATAAAAAGGTAATACTTAATTATTATTAAAAAGACAAATAAAGTTCTTAGAAATTCATTTTTGCAATAAAATACATACAGGAACTGCAGTGATGACAGTCGGCTTCAATATGGATGCATCACCTTTAGTACCACGTTTAATTTTGCTAGAAGTATCTATCATGGTCAATGGTGTAGAGTATCCTATTCGAATTCCACATAATAAACAAGCAAGTTCTGAAATATAAATGAGAAATAAATATTTTTCATACCACTTTAAAATGTAAAATCACTCTAAAACCAAGAAATTTTATTTTCACAATTATCAAACAATATCACAACTGTAATCATTGATTATAAATCATTAAAATGCATTTACCAGAATGTCAAAGAACATTAAAAACAAATGGATGTGTATCGAATGTAAAACAAATGGACTACAAAAAAAGAATCTTATCAAACAAATAAAGAAAAAGGTATCTTGGAAAATTTAGTAGATTCTGTCTAATTTATGAGTAATAAATTTGATAATTTCAATCTGTAAGTAAAATCTTAAATGAGATGAAGAAACATAGTGAATGGAATAAAATACTTAATGAAAACAATGAAAAATTCACAACAAAAGTATACTTTCTTGAGGTAAAAATTGATGAATTGGTATAAAAGTATTTAGATAATGCTGTTTAAATAGTTAGTATACTCATAAGTCCTAATGAAAATTGCAAATCAATAGTCAACAAATTATCGCAAAAAATAAATATTAAACATTATACCATAAATGCATACCGATTATCTGCATAACAAAAAGGAGATATGAAAATAATATAATAGAATGACTCTCAACAAATGAGGAGAAAAATGAACTTGTATCAGCGAGTAGAAAATATAAATAGAGTATTCATAGAGTACCTATTTGTTTGAATAATGTTATCATATCTTTATAATAACAATAATAATCACACAAATTTATTTAAAATTTCTAAGGTATTAAAAATTGACCAATTATATTAGAAATATTTATATAGCTATAATAAAAAAAATCAATAAACAAAACAATTAATTTAAACCTAATAATGATATTACTATACATTCGAATACTGGAAATTTAGATATAATTAAACAAAACACTACTTTAATATAACTCTATGTTTATAGAGATATACAATTGTTAATACATTACCTAGTTATATAAAAGTAATTAAGAACCACTTAAAATTTAAAAATGAAAAAAAAAAAAAAAAAAGGTTCTATAATATATTTTAATATTGTTTCGATTATTGATTTATTATTTCTTTTATTTTCTTCTGTAATTTACAAATCTTTGTTAGATTATTTTTACAACCAATCAAATTGATTTTTGCAATTCCATTAATTTTAATTTCATTATGTCTATTGTATATGTCAGTGGTTCTTAACCTGTAGTCCACGGCCCCCTGGGGATCCGCGATACTTATGTCGGGGGTCCGCGGCAGTCTTGAAGCTTTCCAGTATTGAGTCTGATGTTCAAAAACTTGTGTCTCGAACCCAACACATTAACCAAATAAAAACTTTATTTTATGAATAATAAAAATAAAATTATTTATTTTACATTTTTATGTGTGTGTGTGTGTTTTGTTAGGTCTACTTATATCTTAATTTGTATAGATAACATGAGATGTTTAAAAAGGTATTCGAAAAAAAAAATGGCTAGGGGTCCATGATTTCTAAAAATCTTTCATCAGGGGTCCGTGATCTACAAAAGGTTAAGAACCGCTGGTATATGTCATCAATGAGAGTACTGTTTAAATGTATTATTTAAATTTTATATAATTTAATAGATTAGTAAAATAAGACTATCTACTCTCACCACAAGCATGCTTAAAGGGAGTAGGTATCAACATAAAATTAATTATCTTTTTTATATATATGTATGTTTGATGTTAATAAATAATTAAAATTAATTTACAAATATCTTATGAAAAATATTTCATTCTTCTTCAGGAGAAACTTGAATTTTTAAAAAACCTCATTTGACACACATCTAAATATTACTAGTTATTTAGTGGAGGAAATGAAAAATGTACAAAAAAAATAAAAATTTTAAATATATATATATGTTTCAAATATACCTCCGAGAAGTTCAAAAACGTGTGCTAATGGTAAGTATCCCATAAAAACATCTTCCTTAGGATTTATTTGAATAGCATCGTTAAATGCTTTGAGCGTTGCTATAAGATTTGTATGAGTTAAGTTAACACCTTTAGGAACACCAGTTGAGCCACTAGTATACATAATAATTGCAATATCACTTGCTACTGGTAAATTGCGATCTAAAACATATAATTCATCACTATTTTAATTTAAATTATACAATAAATAAATTAAATAAAAAATAAATTTATATTACTTATTTAATTTTAATTTAAGACAAATAGATTTAAAGTTTACCTAAAACTGTAAATTTAGATCCTCTTTGTAGAACAGATTTGAATGGTATAATTTCCACATCATCTTTATAACCACTGGTATTTGTTTTTGCTAATTGATCTTCCATGTAGATTAAAGTTTTCACCCGAGGAGTATGTTGTAAAATATTTTTAAACTTTGGTAACAAGTCATGTGAAGTAATTACAATAGATACCTCAGTTTCATTGATACCATGAGCTATTGCTTCTTCGCCAAGAGTTGAATATAATGTTACAACTATAACAATAACAGTATTAAATAAATAAATAGTTAAATACATTTTTAATTATTTGCAAATTATATTTATAATATGGGGATATATATTTATTTACAAACGGGAGATAAATATTATTTTAACTGACTTATTATATGAAACAAAAAAGTAGTAAAAGAAAGAATAAAAATAAATAAATACATTTTGACAAAAGTGAGAAAAATACAATTTTATAACATTTTTATTTATAAGTGACATAAAAATCAGCATTACATATTGATGGAGCTATCAACAAAGGGGTTTCTGTTAACTCATTATAAAACTTACAATTACATCTTCAAATCAGTATTCAATTTTTTTATAGTAAATGTGTTTAACTTACCAGGTATATTTTGTTTAAAACAACCTTGAACAGATATCATCCATTCGGCCCTTGTTTCAGCAAATATTGCTATGTTTTCTTTGTATTTTTGACCAAGGGAAATTAAAGCATTACCAAAATAATCAGATGCATTATCTACGTCTTTATATGACATCCATTTATAATCTCCCATGACATACTATAAAACGATAGAACCAGATAAACAAAAATAAATATTTAATTGTATGTAATAATTAAAATAATTACATTTTGTTATGTAACATAATTAAAAGACAATAAAAAAATGTGTTGAATAGTATTTTTTTTTAGATTTTTATAATTAAAAGTAGTCATAAGATAGTTTATTAGATTGCTTACTTTTTTGAAGATTCTTCCATTTTGTTGTACTTCATCTTCTTCAGCGAGTACTTCTCTAGTTCCAAGGCAACATGATTCTGAATATTTATTTACAGCATATTGAAATACTTTGTGTAATGTGTCTATCTTATCCTTGACTAAAGCAATATGATTGGATGAAAATGTACTTAAGGTTTTAATGAGAATTGTGTTATCATCTAGTTTAGTAACAATGGACTGAAAAATATAAAAATTATTAAGAATAGTATCTAATAGGTACTTTAATGTAACACAGAATAATGGATAGTGAATTTATAAATAGATATAAAATCTAAGTATAATTTCTGAATGTGTAAGTTTTAAAAGAAAAAAATGTTCAAAAAATGGATTTAACATTTTTACACAAAATAATAAGAAAACTATATTAAGTACATGTCATATAGTTTATGTTAAAAGTGATATGCTGTATACTGGGATAAATAAGAACATAACGTCATAAAAAATATGGGAATTTCAATTTTGAAAATCGTTACATAACCTAATTAATCTAATTTATAAATTGTGCATTATCTTGAATAATTTGAATATTCAGAAAATTATCTTACTTTCATTTGTTGTGATTCATGATTCTTATTCCATGGCTGTTGTAGTACTAAATACACTGGATATGTGATGACATCATATACAAAGGAAATTGTCTTGAAAGCAGACAATAAATAAGCATTCTCCATTCTGAAAAAAAAAATTTTTTTTATTAAATTGTGCTTTACCTAAAAGTTACATACAATCAAAACAGAAAAATGTAAATTTCAATATTTTAAAAATAGCAAATTTTATATGCAATTGTAAATTAACAATAATAAAGTAAATTTTAGATTACTTAAAATAAAATAAAATTTAATGGTAGGTAACCATTTATAAATGACATTCTAGGGACCAGTTAAAACTGTCATACTAATAAATATACTTCTCATCCAATGATAATCGTAGTAACATAATTGTAAAGTAAAACATTGCTGTTATTGAAAGTTAATGCAGTATAAATTCATTACTTGACCAATTTTTATAAATAAATACAGCTTATTGTATAGTCATAGGACTAAAATACATATTTAAATTAATTTAGTAATTTTAGGAAATAAAAATCACTTATAAGAAGTTGTTATAGGTTATATTCAAATAAAAATAAAATTATATTAACCTGATTTACTTAAAAGCTGTTGGAAAAATGTAATATTTAAATTGATTTGAAGAGTTGAAGTAACACTAAATGTGTAACTACAGACAATTTTATAGAAAAATAATTTCATTAAAATAAAAATCAACAACTAATTAATGATTATACTTTAGACTCTTAGAGGTTTGTTTTGATAAGACACAATAAATTTCAACATTGATAAATTCAAAGGAACTTTAATTAGGTAACTATTGTTAAGATAAATAATCAAATTTTACTTTACAGTATCTAATTCTTAATTTAATTAATTTTACAAAACTCATTAATTATATATTATTGGTCATTAATCCTAATATATTATAATGTACATTAGGTATTTTATTTCATAGGCATTATATGTATAAAAGAATTTAATGAAAAATAATCTAAAACAATCTCTTAGTAATCTATATATATATATATTTTATGAAACATACTTATTTTATTTACAATATTTTAAGGTAAAACTTAGTGGTTCGTAATTAGTTAAATTAATATTTTGTTGATAAGTTAGTGTTATTAGTTCTGATATAGACTTGGAACTCAATTTAAATTTAATAGGTAAAAAATGTGGTGGCTATTAAGAAAACATAACTTAGTAATTCAGTTAACAACATTGTAAAAGTCTTAAATTCTTTTCCCAACTAGAATTATTAAATGTTTTAATTAACAAGCGGGAATTTTAATAATTATACAAAATGGTATTATGTTCAAGTGTCATAAAAATGATATGCTATAAAACGATCTCTCATAAATGCCATGAGTTATAAACAATTCTAAAATTATACTAGTAAAAGTTTTCTATACATCGAAATTATTTGTGTAAATTGCGTAAATTTATTTTATAAACATAGGCGCTATATTAACTAAAGGTATTATTCCATATTGTTTTAATAATATTTTATATTTTATCGATTATTAACATGAAACAAAATAAGTTCATAAATTACTTACCATCCAAGTTATTATGTAGGAAGTATAGGATTTCAATAGTCACTAAATACTTAAAATTAACTAAATATTTACGAAATAAAAATATTAAATGAGCCACAAGTACCAAAACTACTTGGTTTTTTATTTACAAAAATGGAATTAATTTTGACCATCACCTCTCTACATTTATGAAAAGCGTGATACGTTGGATATAAATGGCATATACATATATAATAGAAAATATCAAAGAAAAATAGATTATAATCTTATGTCTTATTAGATATGTTGATGTGGAGATTGTATATAGATAATTTTCAAAAATAATACTCATATTATTGATGCTAAAGGTAAGGTTTTTTTTTCAATTAATGACCATTGTCATGGATCAGACCTAACAATATTTACAAGTTAAAAAATCATAAAAAAGTATCAAACGAAAGGCTGATGACACAAATTATAATACATCTATAATATTCATCAAGAGTCAATAATGTCCAGATCTGTAGCTACTGTATTACAAATTTCTGAAAATTCTATGAGATGTTTAGGAAAACGTCAAAGAATGGATTAGGTTGTTTAGGTTAGATATGATATTAACTATAGCTGAAAATTGTTTACTTTTAAAAACGTATCATTTTGAGTAATGGACAGTACCTACATTATCTAATAAATTGTTTGTTATACACTTAAATAAGAGTCAGTTGAAAGAGGAATTAACAAAACAGTTGTCCTATTAGTTTATATATTGATGACTTCCAGAGATGAAAATTTATACATTCAGTTATTTACAAATATTAATAACTTTAAAGTTTAAAACAGAAAGTATTTCTAAAATTAAATTAAATCAATATCTAAAAAATAATTCTTTATTTAAATAAAAAAATATTTATACCGCATGATGTTTTTGAGATATTACTTTTATAACATATGATTTTATGATACTTGCCTTTCAAACACAACCTAGATTCGTACAAAATGTATTCAAAATAATCTAGTATATAAATACTAAATTTTATAATAGAATACAAAATTCAAAAATAAATAAATATTCTGAAGATGAATAAAATATCATAGGTATTAATAAACTGTAATCAGAATAGCCATAAAAAGAAAAAAATGTAATACTTTTATTTTAATATTTTATAAGTCTGTTCTCTAAAAACTATCAATTATCATCCATATAGAAAACATAATATATTAATTGTACTTTTATTAATCAAATGTACATGCAGTGAAACTTTAGAAACAATACCTATGCATAAGAGAAAGACTAATAAGGTATTAGCTATAATTAGAGAACCTTGATATATCAAGGTTCTTTAACTAAAACCATTGTATGGATATTATAGAGTATAATTTAATATTTGTATATTATTAATGCAAGAAATGTGTAATATTTGTGGTAAATAAAAATATTAAATGATCATAAAACAATTTTTTAATTATGAACTAATGAATCAAAATCAAAGTCTAATGTCTGTAGTACCTGCTGACCTACATACTATGATATAACATATATATATATATATATATATAAAAAAAAAGTAATAAAATTTCAACAATGACAAATAGTTGAACACTCTCAAGCTTAGTTAACAAATTTACCTATAGGTGATAGATACTGAATAATTATATATTAACTCTAATGTCTCTCAGCGCTTACCGTGACATGAAGCACCATGTATTTCAAACGTTATTGCTAACTAAAAAATGTACCTAAGTTACATGCTTTTAATCTCAGACAAAAAAAAATAATATTTTAGTACACATTATATAGGTAATCAATATTGACTAAAGACTGTATGAATATTGCAATAACAAAAATGTAATCATAACATTATTATTTAATTGATCAGAAAAATTATTTCTTTGATATCGAAAGGGCGGATGTAAAATGCATAATAAGTCAATGAATAACTTGAAAATGTCAACTATTCATAAGAAAAAATAAAAAATGTGTTTTAATCAGGTAAAAAATTATTGAGGAGGTATTTACACAGTTGTACCGCAACAATGAGTATGTAAATAACGATTGTGTTGGTGGACCACAGACTATTAGAATACTGTGCGGATACTAGGCGTTAGGACTGTAGAGTACTCACTTGTGTGTGGACAGTCAACGATCAGCTAACAATAACAGGACATGACCGGAGTGTGGGTGTGTGTGTGTGTCGGTCTCAACGAATCTTGGTGCACGGACGGGAGTTCCCAGCGGTCGCGAACACACCGTGTGAAAACGGGTTGTAAAAAAGGAATGTGCGGCGGGCACAGCGACGGAGTACGAGTGTTTGGAACACCGGGTGGAGCACGGTTGTTGTGTAGGCGCGAGCCGGTACGACGCACGGTGAACGCAACGGGCAGGGGAGACGCGAGTGAGCTCGGTGAACAAACGCGAAGGAAAATAATGTTGCAGTGCGCGCAAGACTCGCGAGAAATGCTATCTGAAATTACGCGTACGCACGCACGCACCAAATGGGACGACCGACGACGTACGTGGAAAACGGGCGCGTGAGGGCGACGAAACGTCGTAAATGCGGTGCAAAATACGTAGTCGTCGTACGGCAACGTATCCGGCAGTCTAAATATTAGTTTTATTATTATTATTATTATTATTGAGTCGCGGTCGCTGCGATTTTCGCGCAAAAGACGTCGTTTTTCACCTTGTCCAAATATTATTAATAATATTATATTATATTATATTATTAAAACTATACGTCGCAACGCAGATATCGGCGGCGACGGCGGCGGCACTCGCACGCGCACGCGCACACACGTACCGTGTACCGTCTTATCGTGTCCTGATAGCCGCTGCCGAATATGGCTCAATAATATTTACGTTGAGCAAACCGCCACCGTCCCGTCCCCGCCTGCCATCAACGGGTGATTTTTACGGATTGTCGCGCGGCGGCGGCGGGGTGAGAGAGGATGACAATATTATATACGGCCGCCGTCCGTACGCGGAAAACGTATTACACGTGCGTTCCGTACGACCGATAATAATAATGATTAATAATAATATCATGTACGGCCGTAAGCCCGTAAACCGTTGTGGCCGTGGGAAATTCACGCGCGTATCTGCGCGCACCCATTTGTATCGCGTACCTACCGATGTCGTAAAATTGTTTGACAATGGACATTCGTTATTCAGTCTATACAAATATGACGCATGATTTGCATGAATAGTGTTGATAAAATAACAACTACGCGTCTACGCCATAAAATCACGAAAAAAGAAAAGATACGCCATATTATTATCATCATATAAATAGTAACGAGTAGAAAACTACTAAACAATATTATCACACACTTTGACAGTTGGGTCGGATTTCGTTGATTTTGATTCCACGGTATTTTTTAATACCATAACCGGGACATAATCGTTACTGCTATTATCGTGATAATTGCGTTATTAACGTTTATGTTCAAGGGAATTGAAATATTAAGCTCAAGGTACAAGGTAATAAATAATAATATAGTGTGTCTCGTATTGCGAACCAGCAATCGGTAGAATAATTCTCGTCAATAATACGTAATCGTGGTTATAAATAGTCAACTACTATAAGTACAACCATTATTAAGGGAATTGTAAGCCATGATCTTCTGTCTCTGTCTATCACACCGAAACATAGGAATTTAGATGTTTTCTGTTTCCAACGTAGGTACCGATCGATCAATTATTGCGATAAGAATTTTGAAAACTGATTTGAATTTGTTGTGAAGTCATCTTGTAATCGACTGTTATATATTTTTTAAATTTTGTCCTTAACATGGCTAAAAATCAATTTATATTGATTTTTATGTTTCATTTCGTTTAATTCTACTTTGAGCAATTTTTGGGGGACAAAATCGAAAAAATTGAAAAGTCGTTCTAAAGTAAACTCAACGGTCTGAACGACAAATTTAAATCAGATTTCAAAATTCTTATCCCATATGAATTGATCGATCGGTACGTCGGAAATAGAAAACGTCTAAATTCCTATGTTGTGTGCGTGATGGACAGAGATAGAAAATCATGGCTTACAATCCCCAATATTATATAGTAGTGTTTATAAATCAATGGTACAACTATTGTACCGCAGTCTGGCGGTCACGTTTTGTTGAGTAATCGTTGTTATTATTTGTTTTTTATTATTATCATTACTTACCGCCACATTGTGAATCACAGCGTCCAGCAGTAGTAGGTAGAAGGCTAGGTAGGTAGGTCGTTGTAAGGCAATAGGTATTGAACGGGCGGCAGGCGAAAAACTCGGCTGGCGTGCGGTGTCTACGAGGACGAAGGGGGAAAAAACGCACGCCGAGCTTCGGTACGATTTCTATAGCCTGAGGTATCTCCCCCGGCCCGGCCGTACCTATGTAATACGTATACGTGCACTAAATGTCCGTGCCCGTATGAAACGCTAGCACGCTGTTGTTGTTGTTGTTGTTGTACGTGTGTTGCCTACGTTCACTCACCGTAGTCGTCACCAAGCACGAAACGTAATAAATAATAACAGACAGCGACCCGGGACAAATGCGTTTAATATTTCATGCCATATCGAACGGTCGTCGCGCAGTAACGGCAGTGGCGGCGGCACAAGCGCATCGTCCGGCACAGGGTAAAAACGCGGACGCAACGTAGGTAATCGTTAACGCGTAAACTACAATGACCGTTAACGGGTATCGCGGACGTCTAACCCGTGACGGTGCACGAACGTACTATGAAATTATTACGATTGATTGTATTATAACAAAAATAATAACCTTATGTATATATTATTATTATGATACGGATAGACGTGCAATAATAATAAAATAATTTCAATTATAAATAATAATAATAACACGCGGTGACCGGTGTCCCGCCCGCGACGACGTTTTCATCGATTTCCGCGGCCCACGACGAACGGACGGCCGATACCGGGATCCCGGCGTTTCAGCGCAAACACCAACGCCGCCGGTCCGACAATTATTGCGCGGGTACCAGCGTCCCGTCGGTTCGCCGAGCCAGTCCCAGAGAGCGCGCACCAACACGCATTTATGGCCTGACGTCGCCCAGGTAAAGGGTTAACTTAACGTCGTCGTGAAATCCGTCGGCATTGTCAACAAATGCAGGGTCACAGGGGTCTTGCGCGTATTGTACGTATAGGTACACATATTATGTAAGAACTGCGTTGTGTCTTGTGTGTTTTAAAAGAAAACAAACATCATTGCTGTGCAAAAGTTGTAAAGTTCCTCTATGCGCTGAAAAATGTTTTGAAGATAAAAAATGAGAAGAAGTTTTAAATTTTTTTTAACGTTATATTCAGTAAATAGTATTCAATATATTAAGATATTATAACTTACTATTGTAAACATGCATATTTGAATTTACATAACATGTTTTGACTTTGTTAGAAACAATAGAAACTTAATAAAAAGGACATTGAATATATACCTACTAGGGCATTACTACTATAACACTACTAAAAAAATTACTGCTGTAGCAGTAGGTAATGAAAAGGTTTGGACGATTTTGTAAAAAAGTAGTAAAATATTGTGTCCATCAACGTGTTAAAATATCAGCCGTCCGAGACATTCATCAGTTAACGCCATCTGCATTCCGCAGTAATAACTCCGGCTTCATTGCCTTGGATAGCACTTACAGAGGGATAGAAAACTATCCATCTCCGAGGACGGACGTTGAGTAGAGTGTTTTTAAGGTGTAGGTAGAAAATAAAATAGACTCGGTAAAAATTAACTCGACCAACTTTATTGTAACTGTTAAAATTTAACATTTAATGTCCGAAAAAGGATGTCACACCTTATCACCTTACACCTATTGTATTGGTCTAACTTGCAGTATAGACAAATCTTACACCTATATTATATCTTTCCTCTTACTTGTTATTGTCTTCATATCTAGATAAAAGGTTATATACTTATATGTATTAATAATTAATATGTAGAGGGTGCATAGTAATACGATATTCTGAATTTAAATAATATAATGCAACAGAAAAGCTGTATAACATTTAAAGAACTTAGTAGGTAGTAAAAATAATAATGCGCGTGTATGGGTCACTAAGGATTACACGCATAGGCATAGTCTTTGTTTCCGTAGCTGTTTTTTTTGTGATATAATATAAAAATAGTTTTATATTATAATATATTCTGGGACCTGGGTAGGTATAGGTGCATTACAATATCACCGTGTTGCGGTATACTTAGAATATTATATCCAATGTAAATGTAAATTCTCAACGTACCTAATCATTTTCATTTCTCAAGACGTAAATACCAAATAATAATCCCATTAGGTTGTACATTTAAGTATACTTGTATAATTATTTTTCATGTAATTTTCATAAAGCTTTTGATTTAGCTTCCTCCCCTATTCGCGCTTATGATTACAATAAACACGTATGGACAGTGGCGGCTCGTGCCTATGTGCGATGGTGCGATCGCACCCCCTACTGAAATGACAGTGTTTGATATAATATAATAGTATAATACCTATAATATAATTCATTTGATATTTAATATTATTAGAATTTATTATTTCATATACATCATAGTATCATACATAATATATAAATATGTGTGTGTTACAACGCGGCTGTCGATATTTCGTGATGTGTGCAGTGTGCTACGTTGTGAATCGCACACATAAAAACAGATTTTTATAGAAAATAAAACATCATATTATCTACGGCGTCGCGACGCGTCGGCAGCAGCCGTATAAGCTATGATGTGCGATGATTTCTGTCGTACAATTAGGTCATGTATATCTTACCTAAATATACGGGTTTTATTATGATTATATTGATATGAGCTGCGGCGGGACTATTATTATTATAGTGCGAAAATTTTCGGCGGCGATATGTGCGCGGCTGTTGAATAATATACAGCTAGACGAGCATTATAAGTTCAATTTGTAGACTGCAATGACGGGGGCTGCGGGTCGCGTCTTAGACTGTGCGATAATTCTCGTCGTACATTTTCGGCGGCGCGCGGAGAGTTCGATATCTACGTCTAATAATAGCTAAAGAAATTCAGACCGACAGTAATGACTGGAAGTATATTTTGTTATCCATACCAATGCGATATTACTATTATTAATTATTATATTATTGATAAATTTGTTAAAATGAAAGAAAGAAGACCGGATTTTGTATGTAAAATTGACGTGTAATAAAATAAAATAAAAAAGTAATGCACCTATTATTATTTATTTTTATGAATATATCTTAGTAAATAAATATATAATTTTATGAGTAATATAACTTATAAGTATTATTGTTGGTCAAAGTCTCAGTGATGTCGAAGTCAAATTGTACAGGTGTGACTAATCGTAGATTTAGTATTCAATATTCATCAAAGGTCGATGGGGGTATGGGGCTACTATCCCTTCAAAAAAAAAATTACCGCTCTCCCGTATCAAACTACCACGAGCCGCCACTGCGTATGGATATTACCTTCCTCATTAATCAATATTCGTGTACAGCTGTAATATTATAACATAATACTCAGTAGTAGGTTTGGATTATACTCAGGCGGTTCTCGTACCTAAATGGCTAAATTATGTAGTCATGACTTCGTATACGTATAAATGCCGCTTGTCGTATTGCTGTTTTCAGAATTGGAATACATTGTAAAAAGTTTAGATGTATTGCAGGTATATTGCCCCGCGGATAATATAACGAACTCGCCTATTGGTGTGGGAGGGGGGTGAAGGGGTGTAAATAATTTGACACCTCTCTGTGAACTGAATAATAGATAGCTTACAGTGCGGCGTATACCTACTTGTTTATATTTATATTTAATGCATGTCACTGCGTCTGTATTTATTGGACAGTATATTATATTATTATTAACTGTTACGGACTTTGAACTTTTAACAATATCAAACAACAACTTATAACAGCCTTATATAAACACGATTTGTTTATTTGTATGGCTTCTGAGTTATGATAACGTTGTAGACATTATAGCGTCTTAACAGGAAATTAACTAAAACCACCTATGATCGAAAGTAATTAAATAATAAATAAACGACAGTCATAGTTCATAACTATAGATAGCTAAAAATGTTCATTGTACATTGACCGTGTAGATCAAAGGTAGTGGTGACTAACGAACATTTTTCAAATCACGTTGTTCGAAGTGCCTCACGTTCGAAGATATGTGCCACGTCGATATACCTATTATCTGGATATAGTTACATAATATTATATTTGTTGTTATTAAAAAAAAAAAATTACAATAAAATACAATAATATACGTACTATTTTTATTTTATTTCTTTTATTTTTCTCATGCCAATAGATCACTTATCTACGTATTAATGTTGTTGTTGTTGCTCATAAATGCTGTGAGGTCATAGAAGACAGTACAGTAGTCCAAAACCGACTGTTTTGGTAAATCTTTAGTCGTTTAAAACGTTGCCCGGGGTACACTACGTGGAAACAATTTACCTTTGTACCCCATTTGTACCTTTGTACATATTATTATATTATTATTATTATTTTTATTTTTATCCTATTCCATATAGTTTTGTTATTATTTACATGACGTTTAAATTTGTTGCTCTACTTTGTTATACGAAATATATATATATATATATATATATATATACTTATCTACGTCCTTCTTTGTTACGTGTTTTATAGATTCACTTCTACGAACTTATATATGTTATGTTAATTTTAATTATAATAATAAGCATGGGTTTAGACTTTTAAAGTATACATTTTAATATTTTATAAACGAGAAATCATTTTATGTGGATCATTAGTCAATAGACAATAGTCATCGAGTCATCATCACTCATCGACCATTGTAACAACATAGGTATTATATAAAACAGATCAACAAAATATTATTACTTAATATAAGTAACATTATTTTATAGAGATAATAGCTTTGCTGTAATGCTAAATGCTGCAAAACAAAATAAAATAGGAAATTAATGAGTAATACTTTAATGCATATCATATGCACATAATTGTACACTAATTAAATATTATGACAACTTTTTTTATCGTTAAATTATTAGTAATAAGTAATAATTAAAAAATGCACCAACTAACCAACTATTAATATAACAACATTACAATTGTATTATTTTTCATATTTAGTGAATATATTTATTAGGCAATTAAAATATAAGTATAAATAGAATCGGTTTAAAATGTACAAGTATCGTATTTACGTGTCAAGTTAATTTGTTAATTTATTATAGAGGTGAAATAGTGAGAACCGAAAACTATAATAATCATAATGTGGTGTACTTTTTATTGTTTTTACTTCTTACGTTTATTCAATTACTTCCTAGTGATAATCACTTAAGGACATGGAAACTTCTTATATTCATAAATCTATGTTCAAGTGCTCGACATTGATATAATACGAATATTTTGAATATGTTATGTCATTGAGAAGAAACGATAGGTATTAATCGTGTTTACCAGCAATTTACACATTTCTGTCATGGTCACAGGTGGAACGTAAATGATAGCTTGGTCAAAGTTTATTCCGGAAAAATATTTGTAGTCCAAAGTAGCCCAAACACATACTTGAGAAGAAAAAAAATTAATACAATTATTTACGTACACAAGGACAATTTTTCATATTATACCAGGTATATAATATAGGTATATATTATATATATTTTTTTTAAATAAAAGTGCTTTTATACATAGCTTTCATCACCCAGGATTTAATTTGTTGGTATTATGATTATATGAATATAAGTAACACCACGTTGAAGGTTGTAATTAATCAAGATGCTCTGTAGTATACCTAGTAGCAGTGGTTCTGAAGATCATATACAAAACTAGGATTGTAAATTTGAAATATTTCAAAATTGAAAATTTCACTCTTCTTGAAATATTTCAATGAAATTATGAAAAATATTTTTTTTCTTTTAAACGTGTTTATAGATGATTAGAAATAATAATATATTGATAAAAGACAGAAAACATTGATTATGAATAACTTATAAATTAGGTTTCATTTATCAACCAAAGTTTACGGATTAAAAACCCTATCTAGATACTGTTTATGGTCAATTTCAACAGTGAATAAAAAAGTAGTGTATTTTCAGTAATATTTTAAAGTGTACAGTTTAAATTAATTATATTAAAGATTTGTTAAACAAACAACTTTTAAATTATATATGTTGTGTTCATAGATATCTAAAACAACTAGATAGTGAATTTGCATAATACATTCCCATAGAAACATTGAAGTCTAGTGGTCATTTGCCAACTGGGAAATGTTTAAAAAATAACTCAATTGATAAGATTATAAGAATACCTATACATATGTATATGACATCATAATATAATATATATTACAAAAATATACAATATACATATTTGATACAATCAATCATGCAATTTTTCCCTGTTGACATATGGCTGACTTCAATATATTGTCTTATAGTCGGTTCTCTAGGTTTTTTATATGTCTATGTTTGTGTATTATAATGTATATAGAATGTAACTATGTTACATATTTTCTTTATTTCATACAATAAACCAAATTTTAAAAATATTCACTTAGAAATAAGAAAAAATATTTTTCATGAAATATTTCAAGAAAATAAATTTCATGAAATTTTACAACCCTATACAAAACTACTGTTCAAATATTTCATATGCATAACTTAAGCGGTTTCGGCTAGGCTATTTTTTCCATTTGTACCCCTTTTGAGCCATTTAGGATGCGAATTCGGGACAATCTATTCTTAATGGTTCTTTTCTACATAAAACGAAATTACCTAACAAATTTTATACTCAATGCTTCAATGGTTTCGAATAGGCGATTTATTTTTATTTTTACCTATTTTATCCTTTTTATCCCTTTTAACTTCCTCGGGGGTTGAACTTTGAAAAATTCTTTCTTCTGTTATTTTTTGTCTGTACACGATTTCAACCAGAAGGATTGCTCTGAATGCTTTGATATACCTATACAAAGTTTATAACTTTCGTCTAGTTGGTACATTGAGGATATAATTTTATTAATTTTTCTAGTTAGTTAGTTTAGTAATCTCTCTAGTTAGTTTCTCATTAGTTCTTTGAATGATTGAGTAGAACAGCGTAAAATTAGACTATGATAATATATATTTAATTGTTATTTTGGTTGTTAAAGTGACTCAAACATTCATCGGTTATTCATCATTATATAATCAACATAAAATATTAACTTAGTAACCAGTAAGTAAAAAAAATCATACGTCCGGCCCAGAGCCCTAACTGCCATCAATTCTTAAAAATACGATTTTTGAAAAATCGTTTCTTATTTGATGCACTAATTAACCCTGAAAATTTCAAGTCATTAACTATGATGGACTATGCGTAAGTTATGAATCAGTCAGTCAATTAGGACATCGTCTTTAATATATACATATAATATTATATACTATACACAGATAATATAATAATATATATTTTATAGTGTACATTTATATATTGTATGAACACACTTATCATTTATTCAAATATAAATTATTGAGTAATATTTTTTATCATTCATTACACTTATTGCTTGATGTAGGTACTTACTTTGGCATATTGCTATAACAACGATATTAATCTTCTGTTATACTGCTCTATTTACATTGTCAATATATATCATGGTAAAAAACTATTATAAGTACCTAAGTGCAAATAAGTCTAAAAAATAAAATATTAATTATACAACAAAATCAGATTATTTATTATTAATTATTTGCGAATCATATATATATATATTCCCTACGCTATTATATAACCATTGATTATATAATAAATATAGGATATTTCATTAACAATACTATAACTATGTTAGTTGTGTACAAACATCGTTTTCTGATGATAAAAGTCCACCTTCTTTATTATTGACTATAACGTAATCCCTTCCATAGTTTTACAATCCATTTTCGGACTCTTTTAGTATAAAGGAACAGTGAATATGTCTTGTTGAACTCATATATTGATTTTAAAGATATAATTGGCATATATTGCAGATCATTAGATAATTTTGTTAATATTCATAAGCTGGGAAATTTACAGAGACAGGAATATTATGAAAAACACTCAAAATTAAGCTATAAAAATATAATATGTACTAATATAGGCATAACTATTAAAAACTTAAATTATGTATAAACATATTATCAAAGTAGATAACTTTAAGAAAGCACATATACTTTCTGGAGAATAGAGTTGTATAAAATATGCTTAGGTTTATAGAGACTTATTTTTAATATTGTTTTATTTGTTTGGTATAGGTATTAAAGTTATGTTTAAAAACTAAAAGGTATATTTGTATAATGTATATGGTTTACTTATTTCATTTATTTATTTACCAACAAAAAATATGTGAAAATGTAGTGAAATAATTACAAGCGCAATACATTTACGAATAAATATACTTACATAAAATGATAAAATATATTTGATATCAAATAAGTACTAAGTAAATTTAATATGGTACCTACCTTAGTTGATTATATATTTAATTAATTTGTTTTCAAAACTTTTCATGTTACAACAGTGTTGCAGTTATTGAGCTACTTTAATTTTCTATATTTCTTTTGCTGGTCGGAAAAGTGATTTTCTCAAAATTAATAATAATATAGAAGTAATGACAAATATTTGATTACACGTTTACAACAATTTCAGCCTCGGTTTCTTAAGTTAATTATAAGTACATATTGAGCGTTGCGGTGGTTAGGTTTTAAATATTTAAAATGTAATTAAAAACTTTTTATTGTATATTACAAAAGATTGAAAAAAATACTGGAATTTCAATTTCCACTAGTTGATAAAGTATTATTGTAATATTTGTCATGACTGAATTTCGATTTTTGAGGAAAAATATTATACTTTAAATTGATATGGATTGTTCTATTAATGCATATTGTAATCGTATTATAGGTACTTATTATCATAATGCTTGGTTATTTGACCAAGTAGACGGAGTGACTTGGTGACTGATAGCTAACGACAAACCATTTATAACCACTGGTGCTTTATAAATTATTGTGTTAAAAAATTTTATAAATAAAAACATATTGCGTTTCCTTTACGTTTTTACACGCGCATATTGAATATAAAAAATATTATCTATACAATTAATTGGCCACTGAATAATATTATATAGTTTTAACTCTTATGTTAAATAAAACTATTATCCGATATCTTATAAGTTTTAAATGTTGTTGATTTTAGAATAAGTGGAATGAGGATATGCCATCCCAATATAAAAATTGGTAATACCTACATTAATCGTTTGCATTAAACTTAATTAAAACTGGTTTTCAACAATAGACAACTTTCTATTCAGTTTCTATCGTTGAAAATAGTTTCTTATCGAGTTAAGCGCAAGCAATTACAGTAATGTATAGAGGTTGCACCCACGTAGAAATTACCAATTAATACATTGACTTACCTGTAAACTATTTTAAAAGTAATGGTGCGATGCAAAAATAACTAATTAATGGATTTTAATTTCTATGCTTTCAATGTACATAACTACTAAATAACTTTTGGCTTGAAATAATATATACTTATTATTTAACCATACATAGGTATATTATTCATAATCCTTAAGTTTTGAACATCAAAAGTAATAACTAGTGCTTTAAATTATAATTATTATTATAATATGCATATTGCATACATACCTATGACATGTTATTATATAAAAATATCGTTATCTTTAGAGTACTTTGCATTTATTATGAAATATCATTTCAGAATATCAAAATATCAACTGCAGAGTTATACAACCATGTTTTTTAATTAATTTTGTGTTTTGTATTTTTGTAGTATATGCAGTTGGCATACTATTTTTATACACTATATTGTGCTGATATAATTATCTCAACTAACTAAAAACTTTTAATCAGTATCTACAATATTTTAATAATTAATATTGAAAATAATAATACATTTTATTTGTATTATTATACATGTTTTAAAACCTTTGCTTATCAAAATTAAATAATAAAAAAAATATACTTATATAAATGTAAATATATATATTTTTGAGGAATAAAAAATTTGATATTTTTTATAATTTTAATAATATTTTGACAAATTATCAGATATTTATTGGTTTAAAATGTTCTTAAACAATATAATATAGTTATTATTAAATATAAATCGATAATTATTTGATAATATATGTTATACAGTTATAATATAGTTGTCTGATTCTAAAACTGACTAACAAATTCAAAACTAGTTATTATAAATTAAATCTATTAGTTTACCTATGACTTAACTTAACATTTCATACACTGGCTGTGGACGTGGAGTATCATATAATAGTGACAATCCATCTGAACAAAAATATATAGCATTAATAATTACTATTAACTTAAAATGGTACTATTATAAATTCAGTAAGAACCAATTGGATGATAAAATGTATTATTAAAAAATATTATAATATTAAACTAGTTTATAGCTTTAGTTAGGAGACATGAAAATTAGATTCATGTATACTCGTATATATGATATACATAATAACCATTTCATATGCTAATTAATAATCAATTAAAGTATCATCAGATTTAAATCTACTATTTTTATTGTTTTAAGTTAAAATTTAGCATCTACTTCAAATATTTGATGATTTTTTTTGTCTAAATTTATGTATTGCGACTTGAAGTTTGATCATAAGTATACTATGCACATATGTATAGTAAAATGAGTGTTGATTAGTGGCTTAGTGCATTAATGAGTCATAAGTACCAATTTTTAGGTTTTTAGTTGGTATTTCAATCAATATCAATTTTAGCTGTAGTTGTACCTATACGAATAAATACATTTTTTAAAATAATTACTTATTTGTTATCATCATAGTTTCTCAGGTATAGTATATGAAATTAAAATAAATAGAAATAGAATGGTTATTAATGATGAATGGTAATAGTTAGGACGTTGCATACTTAATTTTAGTTATTTTTTAACTTATAAACTTACAATGAATTTTATTTACAATTTATTATTTATAGTTTAAAAATAGTTGTTTTCAATTAAAATAATATTGTTTTATGAATTTAGGTAAATGTTTAATTTAATAATGAATTACCTGTGTGATGAGGTGCTGAGAAAACTGGACAGAATAATTCTGGATGAAACGTTGTGTATGCATTATTAGCTAAAAATTGATTAAAATAATATTGAATCCATTAGTAATCTAATTTGCTTTGTAGTGATTAAAAAAATTACGATATTAAAAAATTGTATTAATTCTAACTTACTAGAGGTCTATAAAACTAAATGTAATCTATAAATTGATAAATATATTTTTAGTAATTCATGTTCTATTATTTACATGCACTTAATTTAAAATAAATTGATCATACCTACTAGTGAATATAGAGACGAATCCATAAATTGATATAAAATATTTTTGATTAGTAAAAGTGCTTTAAATATTACACCAGATTTTGTTTTCAATTTTGTTAATTTTAACTTATTTTAGATATAGTGAGTACATAATATCAGGCATTCAAAGTATCGATTTTTTTGTTTTTAAATACAACCAAATAAATTGTAAAAAAAAAGTGCCCGAGTAAAATAAATCCTATATTCTTATTTACCATTTTCAATTACTTAAATGCTTGAAAATAATCAATATATAATATTTATATAATAATAATCATTATTTGCTTGGAATTGTCGATAACCAGTAACCACTTAATATACTAAATGTATTTATTATTTTTTTGATATTTGTTTTAAGTCTTATTTAAATTTTTTTTATATAACATCAACACAAATTTAATCATTGTGAGTTTGTCATTGCATTTTATCTTGTGTACTATTCGAGAAATAATGATTTATAGTGGTTTTGTTTAGTACTTTGTTATACCTCTTTAGTCCATACTAAAGTCTTAAGTATAAATTAATATAACTTTTGGTATTTATTTAAAAATGCCAAATATTAATGTTATAAAAACCAATTTATTTCACCTATCTTATTAGGTTATCTTATTAGATTGGTGTGAGAGTTAAAATAATTGTAAATAAATCAAATAATGACTTACATGTGTGTAGCGTTGGAGTCTTGCTGTATCTATCTGGTGATAGATAACTTGGATTTTGCGTAATGATACATGTTTCTGTAAATTTAGATAAATATAATGATTATTTAAAATTCCAATTGGAATTAAAATAAATTTTAAATTTAAGATTAAATGCTACCAAAGCATTAGAATAACAATATTTGGGCGGTAAAAAAAAATTATAAATTATAAGTTATTTAAATTAGATACTTGTAATGAAGTTCTTCTTGAAAAAAGAATAATATTAATGCGTTTAAATATAATTAACAACATTTGGGGTAAACGACTATTTGACACAAATAAACTGTAACTCAGGCGCTGAAATAATAAATGAAATACTAGGGTAACGTACACATAGAGTATACTTTATATAATACACAGGAGCAACAAAAGAAAAATTTCAAGAAGGCATGAAAGGATATGCACTATATTGCGAACGCTTTTCAACATTTGAGTGATTAATGACGATGAAAAATAACGCAGAGTTGACTTGGAATACGCATACGATAAAATAAAAACTTGTTTAGTAAGTACCGGATTTAAGCAAGATGTTTTCGGGTCTAATAGTGTTCGTATATATCTACACTATTATTATCGACATCCGTACGCCGTTTTTTTCGCCATATTTGAACTGAGAGATCAATTTTCAATGCTTTTTGAATGGGCACGAAATAGTCAATTGACTATCAACGACACTACATTTCCATTCAGGGACAAACGTGTTTTAGAGAGAAAAAACAGCTATGTATATATTAATGAAACGTAACAGTTCAACCTATATCCAAGTGTGGATACTGGATTTACTGGTGAAAGTATCATCACTTAACTATATTTTCTTTTCATTCAATTAATTTTTCAATATTGACTATTGATTGGTCTTAGAACAAAAACAATATGTTTAAATTTAACTCCAAACGTAATAGCTATAATAAAAAAAAACCGTGAATGGTTTGTGAAGATAGGAACGGAAATCATTCTTTTTTCTCACTCTAATTTCTATTTTCATATCATATATTCATATAGGTACGTTATTATACGCAGGAAAATTGACTTAACAGGTGATTTTCATCACCCGACTTTCAAAATAAATCAACAAATAATCAAGTAAGAAACAAAATAATACTTTAAGTGTGCGAAAATAGTTTATATTAACTTAGTGTCGAACTTTAAAGTGTCGAATATTACCATTTTTATTTATTTAAAAAGTTATATCATGTATACGAGGATATTGTTATGTACTGAGTGATTAGTTTGTTAATCATCAATTTATTTCATAAATATTGGTGTTTTCTTTATTTTAATTTTAAGTTTATTGCTACCTATATCAATTAATGAATTAAAAATTAAAATTATCATAAATAATAGAACATGATTCAATAATTGACATTTATAAAACTAAACACGCAAGAAAATATTATTGCTAAGTTGCCCTTTCGAAAAAAAAGTTTTATAAAAAATAAAATGCTAAGATAAATTAATAAAATTAATTTTTCTTCAAATATTCTATATTAGATACATATTATAGATGAGTTTATTGTTAAAAAGAACGCAACGTCGACAATTTATTGGTATAGGTAACGATTGTGTAATCTAACAAAAATCGCATTGTATAATATTTTTAAGGTGTAAATTTATGTAAAAGTAACATGTCCGTGTCAAAATGTGTAAAATAATTGGAAGATAAAAATTTTTAATCACAAAGGAGCAAAAGAATTATGTCTTCATTACATTTTTACTTATCCTGGAATAATAATTATTACTGTAGATTTTTTTACTTATAGTGTACACGAGTACACGACCACCGCGAGAGATTGGCATACATTCCTGTAGTACCTGATTAGTGTTTCGTATATTGTGTAAACTGTAAAATACAATTGTTATTCAAATCGTTAAAATATTTGTAATACATTTCATATATATACAAAATATTCCTCGAAATGTTTTCCCCTAAAGTGATTATAAAAGACTCTATTATGATAATGATTATATCTCGGCAATTTTTGTTAAATTATTATTATTTTTATTATACATTCTTAATATTTAATAATTGTGTGCAGCTTGATGACACAATGATTTGTTTTACAAAGACGTTGAAAAACGAAAGGAATATTATTTTCATAATTTCGAAGAGAATATTTGTGCATTAATATTAACGCACAAAGTATTTTTAACATAATGATATTATTATAAAATGTATAAAAGATCGATTCGTGCATACAGGTATCACTGTATCAGCCCCTATATGTGGCATAGTCATACTTTAATGAGCATCATAATACCTGTATGGATAGTATTACTATTATGTGATAGTTAAATAATGACGATGTAACAATAGTTTACAAAAATATTTCCAAAATTGGCATTTAACACTGAACCCGAGTAAGTCTGCGACAAAGACCTTTCATCTCAACAATAGGGAGGCAAACAGAGAACTGAACATAGAAATATAGTTGGACAAAATATCGCCTCTGAAGAATGCCTTAAATACATGTGAGTGAAATTCAACAAAATACAATCAACACTTGGAAGGCATCAAAAATAAACAGAAGACTATGGCTCAATCAGCCGGTATTAGTTGGGGCCGCTGAATACTGTGTGCACTTGTGTGAGTCAGACGCGCGCTTTATAGGAAAGTTGATGTACAATCGAACCGTATACTATGTGCATCATACCAGGCACTATTAGGTCAATTCAAATAGAATGGTGACCCGTATTATCTAATATAGCCATAATTACAAAGATGATAGAGAAAATTAATAGTCCACCTAATTTACCAGTTAAAAAGAATATACTCGAGCACCCACTACAACTTTCCAGTTCAGTGCCGCCATATGGTGGACAGAAGCAAACAATTAGGCTGTAGAATGCTTATGGAAAAGACGACAGACTCTAACAGAAACTCGTAACCGTCCGTAAAAGTTCCTGGATAGGATTTTAAAAGGGCCCATTGGATAATCGCATTGGATTGGGAAAGCGCAATTACTTACTCCAGCGGTTCCCAAACTTTAACGATAACGGCACCCTTAAAAAATAGTTTGTGTTTCACCGAACCCTCATTTATTCGATTCCAAATCAACTCCAATTTTTTAATAATATTTTTTCCAAGTATAATATAAAATAGTTTTCTTAATAATCATATAATTTTGGTGGAACCTTTGACATTGTCCCACGGAACCCTAAAGTTTCGCGGAACACACTTTGGTAAACGCTGACCTACTCCACCACAAATGGGGCATAGCCGACTTATTATTGTGCGAATGCGGTTAAGTACAGAATATCACGCAAATGGTGGAGACGTGTCCAACCATAAAGTTCATAAAGAACGGCTGGTAAAACTGTACAAGTGTGTGGGTCAGGCCGCAATGAAATAACTCCGGGAACTTGCTGTGCAATTATAATAATTTTTTATATTCGTTTTATTTCACTTTTTCCTATTCTATGCATGTTTTATTGTTATAACACTTCCATGTAGATTCGTCTATTTTTCATACTGTTTACATTGCGGTGACATCATACACGTAAAAATATAAATAAATGCGACCGGTTACCGTTTATTTTGTCCAAACCGAGCGATGTCGGCCGTCCGCTCGTGTTTCGAGCCGCGTTTTCCGGCCCGTACGCCCCGTAACAGTTGATGAACACCACGCACATTACGACGAACACCAGGGCGATGGCCACCACGGTCATGGCCGATAACCATACGAGATTCATCACCAGCTGATCGTACATCGTCACGTCCACTTTGCCATAGAACATGCCTATCATGCCATCGTTGCGTCGCTTCGGTACCGTCGTCGTCGGCGGTGAGGTCGGTGGTGCGGTCGGTGGTGCGGTCGGCGGTGTCTGCGCGGTCAGTGGTGTCAGCGTGGCCGTCGGCCACAGCGAACGGTTACCGGTGGCCGTCGCCGCCTGATCGCCAACACCGTTTTCACGTCCCGTGCTGTTCCGGGTCATGGTGGACGTTGGCGACTGTGGTGGCGACGATGGTGTCCGCGGATGGTCGACAACACACATAATCAGCGACGGGTCATCGTCACCTGCCGGCGTCACGCAGCATCCGGTGCGGTGGTCGCAATCGGAGCACGCCGCCTCGCAACGCTTTTTGCACTCCGGGCCCCAGTAGCCGCGGTCGCACCCTGAAACGTGCGAGATTTTCGTCAAATCATCGCGAGTAGTCTTAAGCCCGTTTCACATGATACTATAGTTAATGTGCTATCACTAGTGTGATAGCTTATATATCAGCTTTTAGGTTCGTGTGAATTATAATATAGTATACTAGGTAGTTAAAGAAATCATACTAGCTACTATATAGTTTTTGGTAGTAGAACATGTCCTATTCTCTACACTATTTACCAGCGTAGAAATATTGTCAGAATACAGACATCTTATCAATCAAAATCGTGATTGATAGATAATATTATACGATCGAGATCAAAACTATCCAAATTAAAAACTATAAAATATAAATTTTCATCGTGAACGTTTAGTTTTAAACTATTTTTTTTTTTTAGTTCATTATTATTACCAAGTACAAACAGCTTAAATTGTACCACCTAGCACTTTTTGTCTTTTAATTAAAATGAAATAAAACATGCCATCAAAAATAGCATCGTCTTGGTTTACCCAATCAATAATGGGAAATCCATTTTTTCCCCCAAACATTTCTTTTTATTGGTGCTTTTGATAACTTGCGTATTATTGTATTAATATTATGTAATGCTCAATAACACTAGCAGCAATAGCTAACATTTTTTCACAAGAATCCATACTAAAAACCAATCAAGTATCAACTATAATCAAGGTATATTTATGTATATTAATGTATATGTATAACTACTTACTTATTTGTTACTGTATTTGTTTTTACCCAATACCCATGTATATAAATATAAATCAAGTCTATAAAAATAAAATGTAAATAGTAGAATATAATAATATACAGGAATACAGAATACAGATATTTTCGTACATTTCGTTATCATTTATTTTGCAGCTAGTACATTTTACAGTGTATAGCACATTATGGTGTGAATAGATTTTAGTACAGGTACTAGTATACTAGGTTACACGCTAAATACTAGACTAGTTAGTATACTAGATATAGTACCATGACTATCATCGTGTGAAAAGGCTTTACTCTGCGGGCTAGGAAACGTCTTGTACGTAGGTACGTACAGGGTTTTTTCTATCGTAAAAACAGCACCCGAAACCTTGTACTTACGTTACTTATAATCCTTCGACAATGTCGAATTTAATGACTAATCGGTTTTAAAACCGCACGATTGTCGAAATCGTGTAACAAGCCAAAAAAAAAAACCGTCACCAAGATAGAATTATACAAAATTCAATCCTTGTCCCCTATAACGGGGTCAAGAGGGATAAAAAGAGTAAAATTGAAAAACACCCCTAGCCAGAAACGCTGAAGATATAAAAATAATAATCTATACAATGCCCACTCACCGTACTTTTGTCGATCATCGTTATCCGCGGTGACTACATATTATATACTATAATGTACACCTCGGTTCTTTGCTATATTATATAATACGAACACAGTTCGCTATTGGTGATCCAGGTTAAGGATTTTACCATAAGATTATTATTGCCCCAAGACCGAAGAAAAACGCAATGCAACAGAAAATATTGAAAACCAATTTTTATTAGTATTTCAAATTGGAAATTATATGCGGAGGCCAAGTTGTCTCATCGGATTTAGGAAATTATATGCTACTCGAAATAGGGTTCTGATGAAATGTATTGGATTACATTTTGTATATTTTATCCCGACCCTAAAATAATTGATTAATAAGATCAAACACATTCTACGACGTACCTACTATGATGTAAAAGTTCCGAAACGTATCTCAGATGCATTGAAGTATAAATTTGTCAACACTCAACAGAAATGCACAGGAACCATAAACAAAAAAATCAATATTTATGTCGTTTAATCGATATTTGCTTGAAAATTTAATTTCAGTACTGTGCATAGGGTTTAATGATTTCCATTATTATAAGTTTTATGTTTATAAATAATTATACATACATTACTTTTTGTTTAAGTTTTTTGTAAAATTAATTTGATAACTTAAATACTACAGGTAATTCATTTAATTCTTAAATTTTTATAGACGGCTACAGTTTAAATAACATAGACATTTTTCATGACAAGCAGACGATGCATAATCTAATATTGTTTTCAGGGAAAATTGAGCACGCCCAGAGTCATGGTTAACTATAAGTATTGTACCATACTATACACAGTTTTAATATTTCTATGTTAAAAAAAAAACATCATTAAAGAGCAATTGCCACTTAATTTTGGTAGTAGCTATGGTTACTAAAAATGGCATCCTCTTTTCAAAATGTAAAGTTTCAACAGTAAGAAGAACCAAGATTATTTATTTCAAACTATATTTTAAGAAATGTGAAACATTACCTATGTGTATATAATTTCAAACCTCGTTTGAATATTTATATCTAATATTAATCATTATTTATACTTTTAAAAAATATCAATTTGTAAATGTATTTATTGTAATTTTAAATACATTTTCCTTAATCAGTAAAAGTTATCTTTTTTTTTTAATCCGAGTTTTGACTAAATTAGGTTTATTTTCATATATTTTTCAAAATAATTCTCATAAACTCATAATGATGGGTCATGGATAAGAATGTGTGAAACAAACAAATACTCGTAAATAATGAATTACGTAATAGAAGCATCTTAAGGTCAAAAGTTGATTGGAGTAAATATAATGTCTCGTTTTGTTTAATAAAGCGACTCAAAGTTAAAAATTGGTATGAAATAAAACTAATAAAAAAGTAAATAAATGAAATTTTGTATTAACAATTATTATATCGTGTTTGTGATTTTGATTGTTTTAATTCATATTATTATTTATAGAAGGGAAATATAATTGAAAATTGTTGTAAATTTAAATATTTGTCGTGTTTATACAAGCTCATAGCAATCAAAAGCTTTTAACGCTATGTTCGTGTAGGTACACGAATTTTATATATGATTGAATTAAGATATTTCTCAGTGGTTCAACAATAGAACTAAAAATAAAAAATTTAGTATACCGTTGAATTAATTATTAATTTCTATATATACACATATATTAGGTACTAGTTAATTTAATAAAATGTATTCTAATATGAATTAATCAATATGCATCGTAAAAGCTTTTTATTGATCATTCATTTATAAATTGTTTTACTTAAGCATTTATTTTACGAAGCAATTAATTATTACAATGAAGGTGATTCCGTGGTAAATGTTAGAACTTTAAGCTATTGAGGATTTCAATAAAATAAAGTTTGTTAATTAATGGTTATATTTGTATAACTTATATTATGGTCTGTATATAAAACCACAGTAATTCAATATACACGATGAAAAGTCCGTACAGTTCTTATGAATTATCGTCATTGTTATTTGTCATGTATATAATAATATGTGACTTATAGTTATTTGATGTAAAGCAATTTCTTATAGGTTATGTTATAGTTAATTATTAATAATACTTAATAGCTCAAATATTTATAAGTTTTGTTATATAAAGTTTTATTTTTAATTTAATTTACAAAACATAGCACTTGAGTAATTAGTTATATCGAACCCAAAGTTTTGCTTTAAATATGATCCGAACAATTGCGAAAGAATGATAGTTATTTTTTATTAGTTAATACTTTAATAAGGTTATCCTGTTACTTCTGGGGCTTAAAATATTTTCAAGATTGAATATATTTAGGTAGGTATTTTACAAATTTATACATGTAAATAACTGTGACGGGAAGCCGGGAACAATTTATTTTGAAAATATGATAATTAAGGAGCTAATATAAGTAATGAATAGTACATCAAGTTATATCCAAAAGCTCACAAGCACACAGGGGCTCTACATGTAAACAATAAAATTAAAAAAATAATTAAATCTACTAAAAAATATCGGGTTTGTCAATAAATGTAAGTACTTATGTCAAGATATCAAATTTCATTTTTATCTTATAAGTTATAAGCAAGATATTATAAAGTTCGGATTAATTTTTATTTCAAATTTAATGTTTAATTTAATTTCAAGTTTAATAAAACATATAAAATGTTTATCAGGTGTAAATATGCTAATTTAATCATAGACTTGTGAGATTTTTGATGCCATGTTAAAGATAAATAATACTAATACTTCTAATAATGCCCAATGTCAAAACACTTTTAGTCCTATTAAGTTATTTGATCAAAGAATTAAATAACTATTATTGCATATTATGTTGATTTTAATAATTGAAGTACATTCGTATATCCATTTTATATTAAATAAAGAAAAATAAATTTTATTTTACATTTCGATATATTTATTATAATATTTTACAGATTTATTATTAATTATACGTTTTAATACTATGTTTATTTATTTATTTTAGATTCAGAGTGAAACGAGGAATGTATTGGTTTTATCATGATGAGTGCTGGTTTTTTACTACCATTCTTATTATTTTATTTTTTTTTTGTCACGATTTCGACCAGATGGAATGCTCCGATACATAGAATTTTATAACTTTTCTGAAAGAGGATTTCGTCTAGGTAGTACTACGGAGAAAAACGGTGTAAAAAATTCTAATATATTAATATATATTATTTATTACTATATATTACCAGCTGAATCACCCGGCTTTGCACAGAACAGTATAATTATATTTATAAGTATAAACTGATCCATCCCGACCTTTTTCATTCAAAATTGTATTTCTAAAAGCAATGGTATATTAGTTTCAAATTTAAAAGTCTACTAAAGCTCGCAGTATCGCCCATCTCCATCCCTATCGTGGAGTATCGTTGTTTTTATTTTGTTTTTGTTCACAATATTACGTTATATTAACAGTTTATGTGTATACGTGTAAGATATAAGATATTAAAAAAATTACTTTTGCTTTAAATGTAAAGATTTAATGTCATAGTACTAAACTTAGATAAGTATGTGAATGGTGGTTATTTTTCGTTGTCGTTTTTTTTTAAAAAGAACAAAATTATTTTTAATATATTTAATATATTAATATAATATACCTATATTTTTAATGATACAAATAATATGACGTTAATGTCATATTACAATAAATACTAACTTTGTTGACATGATTGACCTAAAAATCCAGACTTGCATTTACATCTGACTGTTCCTGGTACACATTTGATATTCGGACACTGTTCTTTAGTGCACTTCGGAACGCAATCGTCGTACAGTTGTATTTGATCATTACAGCACACTCTTTTCCTACGTGTTTTGGGCACGGTCTGAAACACACGGGGGATTCGAATGATTGATATGTAAAACGATCCGTTGGAATTGTCGTATATATAATATAGACCAGGCATGGGCAACTTAATGTTAGTGAAAATCTAACAGGGGCTAGAGAACACAGAAAGCAAAAATAAAAGTCATTAAAATTTAAAATTGACATTTATTTTCTAAGTTTATTACTAAATAAGAATTCATACGTACATTTTACGTTAAACATTACATCGTATTCACAATAAAATACAGAAAAAATCCTAATATTTTATATTTTTGTAAAGTAACTTGAAACGTAGCAAGGACCAGTTAACAATAATGGCACGTAGGTCGCCATGCCAGTTGCCCATCCCTGTGTACATATAGTTAAACACTACACTCTCGGATCGTCACTCACGATGTTTTTGTGCACAGTCCGGTACTCTTGTCTGTTGTCTGGACATCTCGGTGGGATGTCTAAGCACCACGTATACTTGATAATGTGCACCGGCTCGCTGACGCTGACCGTGACCACCTCGTGGTAACTTTATGCGCAATATAACATAATACAACGGACATATTATATGAGTTCCGTGTACAAAAATAAACGGATGTGAAGGTATGTTTACACGTTCAGATTCATTTGTATAAGCTAACTCGTACCAATCTGATTTGTGCGAATATTTGATCAAGTAAACGGATATTTGAAGGAAAATTTGATTTGCACAAATGGCTTGTGTGAATTCAGGAACTGGTTGAAAATGAGACTGAGGTTGGCACAAGTGTAGATCGATATTTGAATGTGTATTTAATGATTGGTAGTTTGTGCAAGTGTGTTTGCGCAAGTAAAACTGAACGTATAAACCGAACTTAAAGTCTTCTGTTTCTGTCTATGACATGCGTGACATAGGAATTTAGATGTTTTGTATTTCCAACGTACCGATCGATCAATTAATGCGATTTGAACTCGTTGTGAAGTTTTCTTTAGATCGACTTTCTTAAATTTTTTAAATTTTGTACTTAACATATCGAGAAATTAACTTTTGTTGAACTTTTATGTTTTTTATTTGTTTGGCTCTGTTTTGTGATATCATAGAGAACAAAGTATGTCAAATGAGCGGGAAAGACGAATTTCAATCAGTTTTCAAAATTCTTATCGCATATATTGAAATTGATCGATCGGTAGGTACGTTAGAAAACTTCCAAATTCCTATGTTGCGCGTGTGATTTGACATGGACGGAAAATCATGCCTCACATTCCCGTGAATGTTATGGTTCGTATTGCGTGCATGTTATTGCATGATATTGTATACCTCTCGGTAATGTCGCAATCCGTGGTGATGGTGGTGCGGTTCTCACACCGGCACGGTTCGAACGCGGACGTCCACAGCAGGAACACGACGACCGAGGCCGCGGCTGCGTTTGCACGGGACGACGTCATTCCGGTGCGATCGGATACGGCGAAAAGCTTTTCGGTGTTCACGTCACTGATGCGGACTTCGAGCGGACGGTTGGACAACGCAAAGGATCATAATACCCGAACGGCGTGGCACGTACGTGCGGATTTGAGTCGGTCGGACGCCAACAGAACACACGTATAATAGTCGCTAAAATATAATATGTTGTTATTATTATGTGACGCGCGTTTACGTGTACGACTGACGAGGCGCACGCACAGCACACGGAGCACCGAGCACCGGGGGAAATATGAGAGATCGACAAAAAAAAAAAAAAAAAGGGTCAATTAATGTAATAATAAAGTGATCTACGTCGAAGAAGGGGGCCGTTAAGTGTACGGCCGCCGCCGGGACGATGTATTGCGTATACCGTATAGTGTTCCACTGCTGCGGGTTTAATCCGTTCGCAAAGTACCTAGTATATATTATTATTATTATTATTATTATATACGACGGACGGGCTTCATCGGAATCGTCTCCTATCAAATTGAATTATTATTATTAAACACATTGTTGTTCGCCCGACTAGCTACATCGTACTATATGTACTGCACGGTTGAACCCATTTATTTGACGATGGTCTATAATATCTATACAACTCTGTGTACAACGAATTTTTGTTTATGAAACCATGGTATTTTTATTAAAAAAAATAAAAAATAAAAGTTTCTGTTTAACGAATTAATTTTATATTATTTATATTTAACCATGTAATTATTTAACGAACTATTATAATTTATAAATTTCTTACCTACCTACGACAGTACGACTTACTTACATAGTTATATACCTATACTTACTACTTACGCTATTAGGTAAACAAATGTAACGTATCTAACGAGTATAAATAATATTTATCATTTTCTTGCACCTACTAACGTACCTACTATTGTTAATATTATTCATAAATGTACACTATTATTTTAAATTATTATTATACATTTCATAATTATTTGTATACATTTTGTACTGTAAAAACGATTTTTTTTTCTAAAAAGCCGACAAGTTCAACGATACAGAGGTTCGAATGGACTCACATAATATTATACTCGATATGTTGTGAATTGGCTGATGGTTGTAAAGCAAATAGTCTGTGCCATAGTTTATATATGTTGTTATATACGTTGTTTTATTTTCTGGTAAAAAGGTCGAAAATAATATGCCGGAATATCGTGTCAAATCTCGAATTGAATTCCCATGGCTATTGTTTATAATTATGACTTATCGGATTGGTAGATGGGTGGACGTGTCAGAACGAATTAACGGCTATTACAGTCGACGGCGTGCATCACGGTGCTGGTGCATATACAGGAATATAAATTTATCACCTACTGCGTGTGTAGTGGGTACATGTGTACGCACTTTTCGGGGCACACGTGATACGTGATACAGAACTAGGTTGTGTCAAACATATAATTTTTGTTACGACATCGAGGTTGAAAGTGCTTATAAATTTATTAACGGATGGCTAACCGATACAAAATTATTATTACTCATATAAATATTATTATATATTACATGTAGATATTCCGAGAGGGTTCAATTCACAACGATCATGGTTGACATCAGCTCGATTAGATATTATAATAAAGTCATCACTTGGCACCATTGATAAAAAATGAGCATCACAGTGATTCGAGTAGCAATACACGGGATGGGTTTAGAATATTGTACATTTTCATAGCAATAATAATATATAACACTATAATAATCAACATTTTTGTAATTTAATTTTTCTTGATGTTGAAACGGAAGAATAATTAAGTTATATTAAGAAATAAGGTCATGTTTTCTAAGCGTGGATCCAGGATTGAAATCGGAAAAAGTTGGTATCAGTGTAGATTATTAGGGTTAATAAAAGTTTGTTGGCCCCGGGCGGCGCCAAAAGGGCATTTGAAACACACATTTTTACAGTCGGTGCATACAAAAATATACATTTGCTATATTTATAGATCAGTATTAATAGATTATAAGTTGTACATTTGTACATCTCATTAAACACGATGGGTGGGTCGAATTTTCTCTTCATTTTTTAAATTTTAAAAGCGTCCATAATAATGAAATAATGAATTTCATTGAAGGTACATTATTATTGCAAAAGAAAGTTTATCATAAATATTTCAGATTTGCACTTAATCAATACCTATTGTTAATTTTTAATATCACAAAAGCATTAATTATTATTACTAAAACTAATTTGATAAATATTTTAATAAACATGTATTTATTGTTTTAATTTTGATTTTATAAAATAGAAAACGTCGGGAGCTTATCATTTAGAGGTCATAGAAGACAAATGTAATAGTAATTTAACAATATTAATCTTACTAGATGGTCCTTATTCTATTATTTTTTCAATTCGAGCATTGACTATGATCACTGCAATACAAATATCACTTAACACTCGCCCTGGTGGCCTGGCCTCTAGATAAAGATGATTGAAACTCAGTTTGATGTGTAAATATAGCCACTACCTATAGCCCCACAATGAGGAATACAAATAGATTTTTTTCGTAGAAAACTGTTATTAATATTGTCGTACATCAAAAATTTATAGCTTGATTTTGTCGACTTATTTCTCTAACATTTTTTTTCTGTAAAAGCATTATGATTCAGCATATTATATTTCTTATTGAACATTTTCCGTTTGAGTTATACATATGTATTTTTTAGTATTATTTTACTTATACAGTTATATAGATTCAATAGGTAATAATTGATTTATAGTATAACGTTCAATAGTTGAATAAGTTATAGTGATGGGCGATATAATTTCAAATATCGATAATGTTCAAAATTTGTACATTGGTTCAATACTTTGATTAATTAATTGTTTATGCACTATTCATTAAATATTTAAATATGCAACCTTTCGGACCCATGTGCATACCTGTGAAAAAATATGATCATCCATACCTAATAATATAATTAGGTAGGTATCAAATTGTATGAAAACAAAAAAATAAAATAAATTTTTCTACTTTGATCATAATTACAACTTTTCATCATATGTATCTAGGTTAATAAAATTATATATTATTTATTTATTTAATTATACGGGCTGGCCCTTTTTGAACATGCATCATTTGAAGTAACAAAACACAAAAAGTACAATAACTTATGATATAGAGTTTTACAAGCAAATTATCAACAAAAAAAATTGTTAAAGGCAGGACCTACATTGATAATTGAGATAAGACGCCTTAAAGGTTCATTAGCCATATAGTTGGTAGTAGAATTTGAGACATAAAAGGAGGCTAAGGAACGAGATGAATGTGAAGGAACTTTAAAACAGGTTAGAGAGAGCAGGGTAGGTGAATCAATTTTATTGTTTAATAATCCTGTAAGAAATCTAATAGCAGCAATACGTCGATTATAAATTTAAAACATTAAATATACGTATAGATAATTTATTATTGCAGATATGCCATTCATTAGGCATACATTATTTTAATAACAACATAGTATAGATTACTCAATAGACCCTTATTATAAATTGTTCACCCTAATGGCCGAATAGAATATGTTTTCATAACATCATTATTAAATATTAATCCTGTAGATATTTACAGTTATGAAGTCTTGAGCTACTATAATGCTGTCATTTATGAATCCTTAATACAATACCTACTAGATATTGCTCATAATTTACTAGTTTATCAATCTTGTGGAGTCTCATATTTATTTTTGATCATATACATGGCATAATGCATACTTTAACTATTGTAATTTTAATGCAATCTCCGAAGTATATTTTTCAAATCCATAAACCTATTTAAAGTGAAAAAGTATAGGTATATGTATTGGATAGGTAACAAGGAAAATTATTTACATCTATATTATATACAATATTTTTGTTACCAGGAATTCAATTTACCAGTAATATGAATTATATATATATAGCTTCAATGATTCGGTCTATGTGTTTTTTTTCCATTTTTACCCCTTTTAACTCCGTTAGAGGTTGAATTGTAAATATCTTATCTTAGTAGATGTCTACTTCATGCAAAAAAATTACGGATTAAATTTCATACTTATAACTTTGATAGTTCCGTCTAGGTGATGTTTTCTATTCTTATTGAATTTTCAAAATTCCTTTCTTAGACCACGTTATTGTTATTTTAGTTGTCATTGTGACTTGGTGATCTCATAACCAGTTGGTGTAAAAATTATTCATTTGAGCTCAAACTGCCATTGACCTTTAAAAATTCAATTTTCGAAAATCCTTTCTTAGTGGATGCTTACGTCATATTACTATACTAGCTATCTGTATGTAAAATGTCAGCCCGATCCATTCAGGGATTTCGACTAGGTGATAATTAATTTATTATTCAGTCAGTCAAAACAATTTATTATATATATAGATTAAAATTTCCTTCATATGTTGTTAGTATAGTGCAGTACTTACAATATTTCATAAATATTTACAAAAACATTTGTATTAATAAATCGATTTAAGAACAACAATAGTTTTACCGAAAACAGCATACTAATATAGGTAGTATTATGTATAAGTATTTGAATGTATTATATATTCATGATCATTGATCAATATCCATTTCCGTATATCGGTAAACCTAGAAAACAAAGATAAACCAATTCGGATCCAGTCAAATTTATTATGTTACTTGCTGTAAAATGTAAATAGGAAAAATTGTGGAATGGTTTTGAATTAAATTTAAAATTAAAAATATTATAATGTATGTAAAAATAAATCTAATCCAAGAAGCGATTCCTTATTTTAATGTTGCAGAGCTTATAACGCAATAATGCCATGTACATATTATCTTAGCTCTCGACCAAACTACATAAACACATACTGCGAGAAGTACGGTAAGGTTAGAACGATAATGTTTTTAGTGGTTATAGTTACGTATAAGTATGTAAATGATGTATGAAAACATGCAGTGTGGTTAAATCTATCACTGCCTATATGACCTGCAAAGGTTGTCTACGTTTAATAATTATTTAATTGAGTATAATATACTTACAATTTAAAAAAGTTAGTAAAGAAGAGATACAAAATAACAAGATGCTGACCTCCACTTGAGTGCCAGCCAATAGATTATTTCAGGGTGCCAAACAACAGGAATAGTTATGATATGTATTCATTTTATGTAACCGACATAGAATATTTACTCAAGCCCTTGTTTTAAATTCATGAAAAACCAATTCTAAACTAACATTTTAAAATAATAAGAAAAAAGTCAAATTGAGCATCAAATAATGAAGCACGTAACAATAGGTATATATATGTGTGATACGTACCTATACGTTCTCGTATTATAATAACCGGTAAGAATCATAAATTGCATTTTATGATCTACACATTCAAATATCAGACTATAGCATGAAGTTAATAATTGTTGAGGAATAAGTTTTGATTAATATTGATTAATAAATTATATACATACCTATAAAGCAGTATAAAAAATTAGAACTTTCATTTTTACTATTAAAAAAAATACTTTATATGTCATGTATATTGCTTTATAAAGCGGTATGTATATTCATAAATTTTAAATTTGACAAAGACTTTAGTGCACAAAATTATGACGAAAATTGCATTATTTTTCGCTGTTTCTGAACAAAGTTATTATTATTACTTGCGGTGAACATGGAAACATTTTATCATAAATTTTATAACTTATACTAAACAATAAAAAATGATTAAAACAATTATATAAGTCTAAACAAAAATAAAGCAACACTTATAAACTAATAACTAATTAATATATGGTATATTTGGTTTAACGGATCAAAAGTCAAAGTTCTCGAATGATATTGACATGTTTTTTGAAAATAAAGCAATTAATTATACTTGTATAACATATACTGAATAATAATATCGTAAAAATGTTTTATTTTACTCGTTTTCAATGTATCCTTATTAGATTTTTAAATAGTTAGAAGTAAATTCAAGCAATAAATTAATATTGGCTTTAAGAATTGTTTAAAAAATTAAGCTCCGTTTTTTTTTTTTATAAATTTTTATGTTTTGCAGATTAAATTTAAAATATCGCAAAGACCATTTTGTTCTCTTATAATAATACTTTTACACCTCAAAGTTTGGTTGTACAGTTGTAAAATAAATGCTGATGGTTTATTTTATTGGTATTATACTTTGATTTGTTTTTAAATAATATTCCATTTTTAAATAATATTAAATACGAATAGAAACTACAAACACTTATACATGATGATGTCGCATCCCGATTTAATGAATTACTGAGTATTTTATTTGTGTCAAATCTTAGGTTGGAAATTGTTTTTTATTTTAAAATTTATTAAACTGTGATTGAACCATGTTAGAAATTTAAATAAAAATTAATATGAAATATTTAATATTGTCAGTTTATTTGAAAATAAGAAGTGTTAGTAGTTTTGTATTATGATAATTGGAAATAAATCATTCTAAAATATATTTTTTATGAGTGAAATATCGAAATTTTAATTCACTATAATAGAACATAAACAACACTTATATTTAAAATTTATTTTATCTGTATATCTATAGAATTTCATTATTATTGAGTTTAATATTTCCTGAATCATATACATTTGTATCACATATCATTTTAGGGAAAAGTGTTCATGGTATGACAATATGTTTTTAATCGTCACGCCCCGAAACATATTATAATAATATGAAGAGTAATTTCATACATGGTGTGTTTTATACATACATACATATATATATATATATATATATATATATATATATATATATATATAAATACAGAATAACTGATTCATATCAATTTCCTGTTTAATTTTTTTATTAAAAAAAATCAGGTAGAATATAAAGTTTTGAATTTTTTTAGAACCAGAGTATATTTTTATAAAAAACTGTGTCAGTGTGTATGTGGGTGTGTATTGTTTCTACGAAGTATATAAATTAATTCAAATCAAATCAAAATGTCAAAAAGTCAAATCAGTTCATCCGAATTGAAATTTGATGAACAAAGAGTTATAAATGAGCCGCCAAATCCACAATTAGCTATCAAAGAATTACGTACATTGGTTAAAGGTATGAAAAAATAAATAATATAATCAAACACATATTTTTACTTAATAATTTTAAATAAATTTCGGCAACTTTTTCTCGTATACCTAGGTAACCTATCTTTTAACTAAATAACAGCCATTAAACAAATGTGAACAATACAATATTTGTATATTTGTAACGTTAATAATCCTTTAGTTTTTAAACGAAAAGGAGGTATTCCAGCAATGATGTAATATACTACATTAATATATCAGGATGTTATTTTATAAATATTTTTGAATTTTAAAAGAACTGAATGATTTTAACTTTTAACATTTAAAATATGAAATTAATAAGAAGTGAATGAACATTATTCAGATTTTTAGTTTATAATAGATGACAAAATGTTGGATCAAGTATGAAACAACTTACTGTTAAATCTATGATTTAAATTTTGTTAATTGAAAACTATATATGTAATTATCATAAATTTGAGTATTAATTTAATCACTTAGAAAATTTTTACATATCTAGTAACATATGACATTTTTTTTATGTCTAAGTGTAAAAAATAGTGTAATTCAGAGATTATTATCAATTGCTGTAGTTCAGTCTTAACATATTGGTACCCATTAAAACTTTGTTAATGTAGTACCTATAAAAAACTTTTATTTTTCATTTTAGATCGATGATAACTAAAGTATTTAAAATTTAAATGTTTGTCCACTAATTAATTTTTCATTTATTTTATTAGTAAATTTAATTTAAGATGAAATTGAAGGAAGTAATATGTGGACGTCAATTCCGTATGATGAAGTTCGCCGGAGTGTTGACAATCCGTTGCGGGGATGACCGGAAAGGAAGTTCGGGTGAAATTAAAAATAAAAGAAAAATGATTAATTTGCGAGATATATAGATAAGCGGACTGTATTCGAAGGAGAATAATGAATGACAATTAACAACAATAGAATATTCTTACAAACTAAAGGGAACGGGAGGGAATGACAAATATATGAAAAAAAAAACAATTAATACATAAAATATACACAAAATAATTATGACCTGGATCGGAGATGATGGTAGTTTCTTCGTGGCTGTTACGATCAGACGATGATATTCATAATCTTGGCACGGAGATGATGGCTTTCTTCGTGGCGGAAAATTGAGAAAAATAATAAATACGCACTACGATGACGAGAGCACGCGCTAGCGGTAATGGCGGAATTTACGCACTA
>JAIPRK010001629.1:0-51019 GCA_025469195.1 Chaitophorus viminalis
TAATATATTAAAAGTTAAAACCTGTTTTTTTTTTCATTATAATACATTAGTAGGTTTAAAATATTATTAATTAGTTCACTGAATGACTTTTTTTGTGTATTCTATAGAATACTGTATCTAAAGAATATTAAAACATTGTTTGTAGTAATAAAAAAAGGTCTAGCTTGATTTTTTTTTCGGTATATATGTAAAAACTTGTAAGGAATATGTTTTTAATAGTTATAACTTTAAGAAAAAAATTCTAACACTAAAAAAATCAATTTTTTTCAAACACTGTTTTCCACCCGTGCATTTCTTATGGGATAAACCGTGATAAGTTTGTTTTGAACCGTCAACCTTATCAATACACATTGTGACGTCAATACTATTTGTGCCTATAGTATGTAATTATCTTAGTACTGATGGTCACACGGAGCATACCAATTTCCCAACTATTCTATTTTTAAATACAGCGATAACAAAATAAATCCATATTCACCACGATTATAGAATCTATAATTGTGCTATTCACACAATATTACACAATCCGGCCACCACTTGCCATGCCACAAACAGCATTAATATTTATCACGGTTGTAGATAATCTGTTGTAGATAATCTTGTAATTATCTACAACCGTGATATTTATTCATTTATTATCTATAATTTTAAATGTGTGTCTTCTAAAAATCTGAAGTACCTTTGAAGGTAGCAACATAGGCATTTAGATGTTTTCTGTTTTAAACGTACCGATAAATCAATTAATGCGATATGAATTTTGAAAACTGATTTAATTCGTTGTGAAGTCGACTTTTTCACATTTTTTAAATTTTTTACTTAAAGTATGTTGATTTTTATGTTTTCAATTTGATTAATGCTATTTTATGAAATCTAGAGAGGCAAAATCAAAAGAGTGGAAAAGTTAAAACATTTTGAAGAAAAATGATTTAAAGAAAATGCCGATCTAAACAACTAGTAAATGTATCAAGTTACTACAACTCATATTTTTTGAACAATAACAAATATTAATTATAGATCGAGGATAAATCGTTATTTTCCGCAACTTCGTTAAAATTTAAATTTCAGACGTTCATAAAATTTTTTTTCTGAAAGTCCAATAGAAATATTTTTTATAGTTTGAAATAAATTTGATAGATAACTTTGTGTTAAAATTTTGAACCTTAAGTACAAATACCAAAAACGTTATGAATTTTCAACTACAAAATAATTTTCATATTATCGCAATTTTGACATACTTTATAAAAATTTGAACTTTAGGTACTTTGAAAATAATGATTTTCGATATTTTTAAGGAAATAGTTTATAATTTTATTTGTAATGAATTTAATTTATATCTAGTATGTATAATTTTATAGGGGAGTCAGTTATAGGGATCACTTTTACACAAATCATTTCAGCACTATCAAGTATAAGACTGAATGCACGCTAATGTAAATGTATATGTTTTTGTAAAGTTTATAAAGGTACCTATTTATGTAATTTGTAGTATAAAATAATTATTATAATTTTATATTTTTTATTATTAGTATGAAAAAATAAGATATTTTTAAAAGAAAAAGGTGTCAGAAAATAATGGAATATGGTATTAAATATATGGCTCTGCGAATATAGGGAAAGTGATTAATTATTTCGTAAAATTTATGTATTGAGTTTAAGGGAAATATATTCTAAATTTTAGTTAAAGTTTATATTGGAAAAAAATCTGGAAATATTATCAGAATTATTACATTTGTTAAAATAATAGATTGGTAAATTTTTAGATTGATGAATTACATTGGATACATAAAATTGTAGAATTGAATCAATAAAAGGGTGATGTATATTTAATTTTAACTTTTATTTTATTAATATAAATGCCGTAAGGCTCAATAGTTAACAAGTAAAGATATAACAATAAAATGTAATAATGTAACGATTTATGATACAAACTTAAAACTAATAACTTATTATAAATTGTGTATGTTTGATTAATTAAAGGAAGAAGTTCAAACCGGACTCATTTCCCAATTTCAAAACTCTCTCAAAGGGGTTATTTTGACCATAATTAGTTCATTGGGTAAAAAGGCATGTTCTGGAGTTATATTGGGGTATGTGAAAAGGTATACGTTCTAATAAATATATCTATATATATATATATATAAGATTGCCATAACATTACATGAGCATAAGACATTAATCAATGTTTTAAATGTAAACATGTTAGAAATAAGTATGGAGAAATGATGTATTTTTTTTTTTTTTTTATAAATTTACCTAAAAAATTAATTAAATATCCAGAATTACTTTTCACGATTAATTTTGAATTATTTTCCAGAACTTTAGCATCTATTCAATTAATACCAAATCAACCAATTAATTATATTTTATCTACAGCAAATATTATGTATTATATTATTATAATATGGATTCTTTTAGAATATAATTTTTATAAATTTAAAAGAGATATTGATTTAGTTATAAAAATTCACTTATGTATAATGTGCCTTAATTGTATGGTAATTGAGTCCATGTCCGTATGAATTATATAAATAAATTAGAATATTATAATAAACCATATCATACAATTATACATATATAAATATATTTCACAAAGGTACATAAAACAAAAAACATGTAAAAAGTAAAAAAAAGAGGGTTATATTTTCATAGCAGTGTTTGTAAAATACATAATTATAATAAATACAATTATTAAAAAAATAAGATTAAAACTAATTATAATAATTAAATAAAAGTATAATTTAATAAGATTCACATGTTATACACTTAAAATTTTTCATTTATAAACGCATCAATGATCTTACCTATATTTTTATCGATACCGACGATAAAAAGAATACCCCGGTTACAGAAGGTAGTTTGATCAACACAACCACCGGTGAGACAACAAATAATAATCCTAAAAAAAATTGTTTAACTTATTTATTTATAGTATAGTATTTAAAAAAACATTAGTATTTTAAATTTTGGTTAATATTAATATGGAGGTTAGATTAAGTTATGTTATAAGTAATAATGGTAATAAATAGGAGATCAAATATATAAAATTTTATTTTAATATTAAAAATTAAGGGACATTTTATTGGCTAATGGCTCTTACAATAATTTTTCAAAATCAACAGGATTTCATTACTTTCGTTACATTCAATTGCATCTAATTTATAGCTGTACAAAACTAGGTTTAACACTAGTAAGATGTATTACATTATAGATACAAAAAAAAAAAAAAAAAACATAAATTAAACTTATAACAAAAAAAAAAATCACTTCAAGCTTTAATATTTTTTTTTTTAAAAAAATGTAATTGAGTTTTTGATTATTTCAAAGTAAACAAAATAATATGGAAATGTTTCCCATTGAATACAATTCAAGTTACTGGTTAAAAAATAAACATACGTACTTCACTTTTTTTTTTAATGATGCCTCATATGATTTCTTAGTATATACAATGTTCCGAATATTCATTCTACTCGTTCCCAAAAATAGAAATACATCAATATTCTTGTTACCTCGCTTAGCCCAGTTTATAGTGGCTAAAGGGTTAATAGTCTTACGGTTTTTAATCACAGACCGTTTTTCACCACTATATAAATCCTAGAAAAAATAAAATAAAACAAATACTACATAATTTTAAAAAACAATAAAATAGAAATATGTGAGATAGTACTTTTTCCAGGCTTTCAACAGTTAAAGTAGTACTATTGTTTACTTTAATTATTGAAAATGGTGTTCCTGAATCTTTTAAAGAACATATATATGGTGAATTATTTTGTGAAGAATTGGGGTATACTAGTGAAAGTATCATAATTATAATAGCATCACAAACACGAAGAAATTGCAAATGCATGTATTTGCAAAATTTTTTATAGGCGCAAGGACGGCTATCATATGCAATCAGTATTTGACAGTTGTGTGGTTTTAAGTTCTGAAAAATTAGATTCATATACTTAAATATTGTATATAGTTATTAATAAAAATATTTATAAATAATTACTCGTAATGTTTTTTCCACTAAGTCTACAGATAAAAACTTTAGCAATGATGCCGCTTTTTTTGGTTTTGGTTTATGTTTAGATCTACGAGAACGAGAAGTATTAGTTTTATTGGGCGGAACATTTTTTGATTTAGCCTTGCAATATTTTTTTGTCTGTGTTTTTACAACTGCTGATACTTCTTTCGTTTTATCAATGATGGGATTGTCAGGGTAACTAAAAGAAACAAATTATTGATCTATATGTACAAATGACAATCTAAAATATTTTTATTAAATTAGTATTCATCAAAAGTATATACTAACGTTGAACTATACAATGAAATATTCAATTCTTGACTTTGATTATTTTCGTAAATTAAGTTATTTTTAGGTACTTCAACTGAATCCGTTTTGGGGTGCCTAATATTTTCATAATTAGAATAAAGTAATTTTACTGAATGATTTTGTATAAATGACAAACTAGAAAATCTTTTTAAATGAATATTTACCAATAATTTATACAAAATGTTGAACTTTCAGGTACAATATTTGATTGTTGTGTTTGGTTTTCCTTGTATTGTGAGTAATTATTTGCTTCTTTTTCGATTGAATTATGACTGGAGTCCCTAAAATTATTTTTACCAAATGAAAGTAATAAATTGTCTTTTTTATACAAGTGACATACTAAAATATTTTTAAGCTAATATTTACCAAACTTCTACGTTGTACAAAGTGTTTTCAAATGACTTTTTTAATATTTTCATCTTTTTAGCTTTAATTTCTGATTCATAACTGAAATAATTAAATTACAAATATTTATTAGTTATTGAAAACTTGACTTATTCCGGTTTTAATTAGATTAAGGCGATTGGATACCACCATTTCTAAGGAATCATATATAGGCAATTTATCATTTTGATTGGTTTACAGATTATCATTGTATGAGTAGTAAATGATTGTTAGTGTATCTGTAATTATACAACCTCCCACCTTTGGACTAAAACAGTTTCAAACAATCGTGGCTGCTTCTTCGGAACCACACGCGTCGCGTTCGACCATGTTCACTTATACTTTTATGTGCGATTAGATTAAAATTATATTATATTATAATATAGTATATTAAATAATATACAATCTATAGAGTTCTGAATATTTAGATTTACATATACAATGGTACCAATGGTAATAATTCATAGGCATGCGCAGGATCTTTTCACATAGAGTGCAGAACAGGTTTAATAATTACAATTGGAGTAGCTTAAAGGGGGGAGGTGCATGGGGGACAAGGTCGGCTACCACTTGTTATGTAGCGATGCGACCCCTTTATCCCCTGGCTTATTTAAGGGGAATATATGGATTAAGATTAATTTATTCATTTGAAATATTATCTTTTATTTACAGCCCCCCTCCCCATGACATGAAATATTTTCTTGCCTAACACTTCTGTGGACAACTCAGTCATTCTTTGACCAAGGACCTATTCACTTATTACAACTATTTCAACCAATTTCTAAGATTAGCCATTTTCTACGCTTAAATAATGATTAAAAAATACTATGGAAGGGATTTTAATCTTCAATATGCAACCAGTATATATTTATTTGCAACATACAAAATAACTATTAATAGTTATTAGAGAGAAAAATATGCTGCGGCATTATATAAATACTATGGTTATAACCGTAATAAATACAGTCGTCTATCACCATGATTTCTTGTGCACTTTCGTGCAAATAATAATGGAAATAAAATTTTAACTAGTCAGGACAATAATGCGCACACCTATGTTTATGTTATTGTTTGAATATGTACATTAATATTTATTCCACTCAGAATCAGTGGTGGTCAAACGAGGTAGGATGAGGGTATCTTTTTTCAATACTAGATATTGACATTTTTTTGTCATCATTTACAAAACAAAACTAAAAATATAAAATATATCAAATTTCAATAAATATCTTAAAAATAATTTTTCAAAGTCAGAGGCTAAAATTTGAAAAAATGGCCTGATCAATCTCATGTAGACTTAAAGGTTAATTTAAATTGGTTTTCAAAATTTTCGAAGGGTATTCAATTGCCTTAATAAATAATTATTTGAAATGATGGAACTTGGAATTCATTTAAGTAACTTTGAATACATAAAATGATTAAAAAGATTAAAAAATAGATTCAATTATAATACTATATATACTATATTACTAAAATATATTTTTTGATATTTATTTTTTATACGCAATAAATAAACTCAATATAGAAGTACATACTATGTAGATACATATTATGTATATGTATATGCAATTAATCAAATAAAAATATTTAATTCCATCTTACCAATTCCTATATATTACGTATTGTATTAGTTGCTAACTCGACTTTGTGGTTGGAAGTTTTCCTGTATTATAAATTTATTTTTGTGTATACAAATAATAACATTAGATTAACATTTTCCCTTGCATATTTAACCTTTTTTTATCATATTTTACTTTTAAGTTTTCATATCATCTAAACCCAATAATTACGTAATATATATGTTAGTATTTAATCCATACAATCGAAACTTAAACAACGACTAATTCCCAAAATTTCCCAGTTTGATTAATTTATTAAGTCAAATAAATAAAATGACTGATGACATATTTATACAAAATATTTTTATATAATTATGAATTTATACATAATAAAGCAATATCATTTTAATTCAATTATCTAAATAATATAATTAATGTTTATACAGAATTTAAAGAATAACTTGAGTTTCAAACAATTGTAAACTGAATGTTTTAACTAAAAAACCTGTTAACTTTTAAATTTAAATACATTTTTTACAATAGTATACATAACCATGTAAGAAAATTATTATAGATGTTACTTACAAACCAGTTGACCGATATCTAATATATTCTAGATATGATTCAATAGGGTGAATACCAGATTTTTCGAGTAATTGGCTTTCGTTAAAACGTGAAATAAATATCAAACAACCTTCATCGCTGTGCAAATTGTAAAAAAAACGCTTCTTGGCTAAGCTGTAGGTGTTATCCAACAATATTTTTAATGGAGAATGAGTAACAAAAAATCTTAAAGCCTAAAAAATTAATTTCAATTAAAAAAAGAAAAAATTTTGTGAAATAATAAAATATAACTAACATTATAACTGTCACAAGATCTCTGAGGTATTGTTAGAAAATCTTTTTCCCAAGTCATTGCAAACATTTGGTCTAATGGCATTTTATTATACCCATTATCCATTTTCTCCAAATAATTGTAGATAAACATAAACTGTAATTTAGTGTAACGTAGCTTCATATTATCATTTTGAGTTTCAACTAACCATTGACTAAAGTTTTTTTTAACTGCATTAAATCCGCGAAATGTATATATAATGAAAATCTTACGACCTGTAATCAATTTAAACATCAATATTTTAATTATAAGACTATACACACAAAATAATTTTTAATTACATGGATCTGGAGAATCAAGATGACAAATACGCATCAGTTGTCGATGACTAACTTTATTATATCGTTTATGAGTAACTATTTCTTTGGTAACTTCATAAGGATCATTTTTCAAATACCATCTTCTTATAACATTTCTGAGCCCTTCTCCATATCCCATGTTTTTCTTTTTTATATATCCTTAAGGTGCCAATATAATTTTTATTTTTGTAAATTTAATTTAAAATATATATTACCTAGTTTATAAAGAAGAAAATTAGCTACTTTAACCATATGGGCAAATTTTAAAATTTGCATTCCATCTTTACAAATTAATTGTACTGCTTTATATGAATCATTAATCATATTCTTGCAACATTCAGTATTAAATCTAGTACAGACTGCTAATGCATATATTAAATTATGATCTTCAAATACACCTTCACTGTTTACCTAAAATTGATTAAGTAACATAAAAAATAAAATCATTATAGATTATAGTAATCGTGATTAATGGATTATTCATTACCTTTAAAAGTATCGGAACAATTGAATTAATCTGACCGGTATCCCTTGATCGTACTATTTTTGCAATTAATTTGATACCAATAATATCATCATGATGTCTTTTTCCGTGCCAAAACTTTTTCCGAAATGACTTTGGAACATAAATATTCTTATCATGTCCCAAAAAAATATAACGGCGTAATTTATGCTCCAATAATGTATAAGGAGGCATATTGTGGATTGAATAGTTTCAACTAAAACAAAGTCTAATTAGATAAAAAAAAGAAGGATTGTAGTAATTATTACAAATATGTTCACAATTGATGACACTTAACTTAATATAAGTAAAATTCTTACAGTGTATTATTTATAACTGTAAATTATTAATGATCCTTAAATAATAATCTTAAATAATTTAAAGATTGGTACACATTTAAAGAATTTAGGTGCAATGTAACTGTAATGCTCAAGTGTGTACAGGATTACCGAATCATTCTTGAGTGCTTGGCTCTGATATTATCAATTCACTCAAATCGGGAATTTTAAGAAACGTCAAAGTTATATTAGATTACACTAATTACGCCACTAGCGTGTATAATAAACTAGTATTTATATTAATAATAATTAAACAAGAAAAATATAATGTTTGTATTTTGTTTATATAAAAAATGTTAATAACTTGAAAGATTCTAATTTATAATTAAAAATGTTAACATATATGTTTACCAATATATTTTTTGTAATGCCTACATAAATAAAATCTTATATAGGTACCTAAATAGTTGTAAATGTTATTTATTGTAATCATTGTAAATTATAAATTTAAATAATAGTAGGAAAATTTTTAAAAGATACTGTAGTTCTTAATTTGATGAACCACTTGCAAAAAACTGTAATGTGACAGTCATATCCTCTTGTATAGGATAGGCACAAATTAGTGTCTTATTTGGTATTTAGGACCAATTAAATGTTATATATTCAAAATCAAAACCAATTAATAACCAATTAATTCATGCAGTGATATAATTTCTACTCTACCACAAGCCAGTATAATATTATTAATATCAACACTATAGAGATTTTATATTAATTGTAATATTTTATTATGCCTTATATGTATGTACTCAGTGATGTATAGCAGTTAAAATTTCAACAAAATAAATCAGCAAAATTAATATTCAACATGATCATATGACTATATGAGGTCCAAATAAGTGATATATTGATATGAAATGATATGATAAATATCAATGAGACTGTAAACTATTCTCATCTTTTTGTGGATGTTTTGAAAACAACAACATCCTCGATTAATAGAAAATTAATATGCATCACTCAATTTTTAATACATTAAAAATCAATTAACAAAACATTTAAAAAGACATATTAGAATATTTTTAATATTCTTTGAAATATTTTAGATAATTGCGGATGTAATATTACAATTTAAATGGTTGAATGTAAAAATTATTTATTTATTATTATAAAAGGTAACATATTTTAGTGTTTTAGAGATAACAGGAAATATAAAGCTGGTCGTTTAAGCAATAGAGCATAAATGTACGCAGACCGCATATCAGAAGAATAAGTATCAGATTCCTAGTATATACCAACAAAATAGGTATTAAAATTAATTTAAAATATTAAGATTAAATGTATTAATCTCATTTATATACTATTTTTATCCATTCCATTGTAATAAATATATTTGATTTTCTATACTGTGTCATATAGGCAACCCGATAGATGGGCAGTTCACTTTGAATAAAGTTGTTTCTCTCTCCAATATAACAGTAATATAAAAATGCAACATTAAGTCAACAATCTTGGTTGTATCACTAGTTTTAATAAAATTTCAAATACATTAATAACGTAACTTATTAAAGTATTAATCCGATAACCTTGAACATCAATGAGCATTAGCACTATTAACTAACACTGGAAATTAAGTGAAAAATTTGAGGGAGTGTTCATGAGATAGATTATAGGGATTCCAGATCAAAATATCTTTATTTGGAATATCTCTAATGAAAATATTTGAAATATGTAATTATAAACATCATTTATCAATTTAATATTGTTTATTGAACAATACCTAATTTATTTTTTCTCAAGTGGTTGTATGAAGTACATTTACATGTTTTGTACTTAGTTTTTATGTCAAATGAATTGTTCAGCTTCTTTATAAAATTTATCAAGCTATCCGTTAAGAAATAATAAATTGTAGCCTTTTTGACTAACAATAAATTGTAGAAGCATTTTTAAATCCAAATTGTTTATATAAATTTTAGTGAAACTAGAACTAGCTTAGTGGATACTAACTTACCGTCATATCAATATAAATGTTAAGTCGATAATGTTGTCTACCATGGTTTGTAATCGTAAAAAATATAATAAAAAGATAATAAAAAGTATGATTAATTATTATTACCTATGAAATTATTTTCTAAACATTATTACCAGAAAATGTACTTACTTCATTAATTACTTCAGACACCAGCAATGTTATAAATATATAATAATATATTTTTAAAATTTATTATTATTGTTATAAGAACATTAATATAAATATAAAATATACCGAATTTAAAATTTTTATAATATTTTACCATTATCATTATATTTTCATTGGAGGTATTATTTCTATTAAAAATATTTTTGCATAGATATTTTGACAGGTAATCAATTAAAGGAACCTAACAAATGAATGCTAACTATTTACTTATTATCATTATATGTTCACAAATCCTGAGATACGTTTAGGGGTTTTTCCTTCTCCGTTTTTCCACACACCTGGTACTGACAATCATCGACCAGAACGCGAAGAACCACGGGTTCCGACAACCAAATTTGGGTGTTCCCGAGCGGCTGTTTGAAGTTCTGACAGCCGAGGCTAGGTGTAGCTATGTAGCTCGTCGTGTTTTTGGGCACCAAATGTCCGCGATAGCCGACTGTAAGAGTAGCTTCAGGAAAACTACTCACTTCTGACCCTACCAACATTCAACAGGAACCACCGCGGCGTCTAATGCGGGAACGGTTACGAGCAATACGAGCTGGAAGAAAAAAAAACTGCGAGTTAAGAAAATTTAACCGTGGAATATTATTGATAATAATCAATAAAGGCGCGTCGATAATGGATAAAATAACTCGTGCGCACTTGTTATCACTACACCTGTTGCAATGCTGTTCGGTGGATCTCGGATTGCAAGCACATAATATGCACCGTCCCGGTCGGAACTAAAAACTAAACGTTCGTCCGGTAAAATAGTAACCAATAACCATCAAAGTGGGTAGCGAGCCGGTAGGCACGCGTTGGCAGTGGCGCACACAGAGGAGGGTTTGGTTTAAGGAGTTACAACCACCTCACTCGAAATTTTTTCCCTTATTAAAGTACTTTTAACTAAGTTTTATATTTTAAAGCATACTGGGAGTCATGGTTGTTACGACTTACGCGTGACAAAATAGATTAGATTGTCTATTTTGTCATGATAATATGAATTATTCGAACATGGGTATTGGATTTATAAATTTACAAGTTTACAGATTATAATACCTATGTTATTTATTATCTATTTAATTATTTAATAGGTACTCATAATATAGTATTCAACTTTTGTAATCATATTCCTAGTTTCTGTGTAGAATTCTACAAAATTCCCTTTTTCAGGAAATTATATGCACCACATTGCACAACCGTACTGCATTGGTATAATTATTGATTGTACTGGTATTCCATAATCAATGGTAAAATCGACGGACGACTACCAGCTACACTGCGACCGTAATATTACCGTTGTCCGCACGTTGATGATTTCATCTTGTGTCGTGACCGAAAATCGTTTTATAGATCCATGACTTGCAGAAATAGCAGCGTCAATGTTCCATTATGATTTTAGATTTAATAAAGTCGTGCTGACGTGGTCCAGACTAAAGCCGCGGATAATGCACAAAAATTGATGTTGCGCAATATTATTGATAGCGTAGATTATAAAGTAAATTATTACGATTAATTAGAAATTAATTAATTATTTAAAAAACGTAATATGGCATGAACGATCGATAGCAGGAGGTATTGATAAGGTGGAGACGCTTGGGTTGATTAAAAATATTACTCGGTAAGTCCACCGCTAGATGTCGTTGACTACCCGATAGAGACGCAAAAATATACAGCTTTTTATGCAAAATTTCAGCAAAACACAATGATGAATGAATAATCTCTGTACTTATTACTTATTATGTAAATAATAAATATTAATTTTACACTACAGTTTAAAAAATGTATTTATCTATCCCTGGAGCCATGATTTGCTTTTTAATTGTTTAAATGAATGGTCAATAAACCAATATAGTATCTACCTTGTCATCTTGTATATTGGCACCTTGTTAAACTGGACTACATTTTTATTTAATTTTCTAATTTATCCAATTTAAAAATAATTATAAAACGCCTAATATTAATTATTATATTATTCAATTAAAAAAAGTTATAATCCTATTTTTTGCTTCACAAATGTTAAAGTAGAAATAAAATTATTAGATTTAGATCCTTATATCTGAGTGGAGCTTTTTTAATAGAAAAGTAAATCTAATAGATACTTTGGACAAAATAACTTATTATCTACCATGATACTAATATCAAAATAAATTACTTTTATAGAATAAAAAACATTATATTATATATATATATTTATATATTTATATATATCATTGGTCATTGGATTTAAATTTAACATTGTGCCCCATTCGACATACATTGTCACATTTTAGATTAAAGTGGTAACTACATCCACATATTCACTTCATTTAATTCACTTTTCAATATGAAATATAAAATTTTATTTCTATTGAGAAAATGATTAATACTTATTTATGATTAACATTTTAGAATATGATTGATATTTGGAATAAAAAAATTCGAATATCAGATAGGATTATTGAGTACTTCAACTCTTTCAAATATGTCAACAGTATATAAGTATACCAGAATTAGTATATATTAACTATAGGTAGTATTTTTAATAATGTAAGTATTTATAGTATATAATTTTTTGTATATTTTTGCCTTTTTAGTTTCCTATATTATATTAATTATAATACTGTCAATTACCCTATATTGAATTGAATAAAACCCTATATCCAAATGATTTCATTCTAAATTTGACATTATATTTAATCATAAATACTAACCTACATTAATATTATTTTTATACATTATAAAATTAATGGATTTACTATCTAAGACTATTTTCTGTATTTTTTTGCCTTTTTAGTTTCCTATATTATATTAATTATAATACTGTCAATTATCCTATATTGAATTGAATAAAACCCTATATCCAAATGATTTCATTCTAAATTTGACATTATATTTAATCATAAGTACTAACCTACATTAATATTATTTTTATACATTATAAAATTAATGGATTTACTATTTAAGACATTAAAATAATTGATGATCATCTATTTATAATAGTGCCTAATTATTGATTAGCTACTAATTATGCTATTGATCATTTTTTCACTAGTTTTCTATCAAAAGCAATTTTGTTGAATTTTCTAACAATTTATACTTTATTTTTTTTTAAATTTCACTTAGACATTTATAAAATAAATGAAATTGATCATTAATATTGCATATTTATAAGGATTTTATCTTATGTACTTCTTATTTTATATAGCATTATAAAAGACCATAATTTGTATGATTTTGCATTTCAATATGCATTTCAATGCAACGTTCAATAAAAGAAAATGATATTATAAATTATCTTTATTTTTCAATATGCGGTTGAAGCAGTAGGTACTCACTACCTAGTCAATAAATTAAAAAATATGTATGTATTAGACCAAAAAGACTAAAAAAAAAACATTCACCGAAGAACAGTTATCAATAATAATGATTTTAATTTTTTTGACTCAGGAACTTTAAAAAAAAGCATTTGTAAGTATTTACATAAAAATAATAATTATTTTTTGCTTTAATGAAATTTCGTTTACAAACGATCTAGTTCAATTGAACTACATTCATTATCTTAATATTTTCATAATATTGTTCGATTAATTTTATGATTAATTTGGTTTACTTTAGATTTATTTTAGTTATTATCATTCCATCATCATCTTCATTTCTTGAATCTTTACGTCAGAAACAACAATACTATTGTATTCAATTCAAGAGGTAATAATATATTTACTCGAGTTAGTCTTTTAATTTTTAAAAACTTTTTTTTTACTTATAAATTTTGTTTGAAAAAAATTTCAAATGTGGTTATAAAAATCAAGTTTGATATTGAAAACATAATACATAACCAAAGCCGCATGGACAGCATTTTAACAAATCAGTAATCTTCATAGACCTACAAAGTTTAGGGACAAGTCAAACTGTTTCAGAACTATGACTTGGACTTCAATTGTCGCTTTAGGTAAGAATGTTTTTAAGTCTTTTTTCAATAATAAGTTTTCATTATACTGAGTTACCTATTAAGTTTTATTTAATTGTGTTCTTCCTTATTAATAGATTTCCAAGGAAACATAATTTATGATATTGTGCATATGGACGGTAAGTCTTTTAAACATAAGACAAAGAGAAGTTCTTCTCTATCACCCGAACATTAATTTTTAATTGCCCTGCGATAATTACTGGAACATTCCAAGTAATTATTTAAAACATAAATTATAAAATTTGTAAATAAGTACTATAGTATGGGGTTTAATTGCAGTTGATTTATTCTAGTTATTCTATAACAATTGAATTGCATGGGCAGCATTTGAACGTGCACAATTATAATAAGAAACTATAATAAATAACTACCAGGAAGAATGTAGTAGAAATTTTAATGATTAAAATTGATTATTATTATTATTATACCTAGTAATGAAGACCAATTTAATACATTTTAAGAAAAATTATTAAATAAACATTTTAGATTAAATATTGTAAATACTTATTCATATTATTTAAATTTGTTTCTAAATAATAATTACACAAAATCTTAACTTCGCCTATTGATTAATAACTTGTAGATTAGGTGAATTTTTAATATAATAAAATATTAGTTATCTATATTATGAAATATCATGACATTGAAATCTCTGTATTTAAAATAAGTTCAGTATTTGATGAAATTGTGATTTATTTCAATATTATGATTAATTAATGTTTTGCTATCATCGAACTATATTTTTTATTTATTTGTTAAATTATCATTACTTTATTACTGTATAACAATAAAAATATGAAATAAAGGTAGTAAATAAAAGAAATATTTTGATTGCAGGTCAAATGATTAAACTAAAAATCTTTAACAATTACTATAAGACAGATGTTAAATTATATTTTTGAAGATGAATTCTCACAAATATTTAATTATGTTCAGCAGAAGAACAAAATATTTTTTTTTAGCCTCATGTTTTAATATTATTATGGGTAAGGTTTAAGACAATAACCAAGATTTTTTTTTCTGTATTATAATAGAAAATGATTAGGTAATTTTTTTAAATAAAGTACAATGTTTTTTTGCAGTATTCCATATTACAATTCCTAACCTTAATGATAATTTTTATTTTTGTAGAAGCTGTAATTTTTTTTAATATGTATCTAACTCTAATGTTGATACATCGATTAAGATTTACACAGATGAATTTCAAAGAAAAAATAATCCATTTATTATATTTTAATTATTTTTATGTTATATTGTGAACACTATCAAGTCAATATTATAATGTTGCATTTTTTTTTTAGTAACTTTGTATTTTCATTATATTCGTTAGGATTTTATTGGAATTTATTGTTATTGGTTCTGAAAATTATCAAATTGAAAATATTTAAAGCTTAAATTTAGTATTGAATGAAAAATGGGTTGGTTGTTTCATAATTTTGAAGTTAGATTAATTTTTAAAAGGTTTTGAATATACCATAACCATTGTAATATGAATACAATTAATTGATTTATATAAATAGCGAATAGAAATGTATATTGAAGACTATCTTGTTGATGTGGAAACAAAGAGGTAATATTATTTGCTTAAATTACCATTTCTGAACCTACATTTCGTTGTCTGATATGCGAATGTTGATATAATATGTGGTATTTGCAGAAATATTGAAAGTGTTTTAAGTTGAATGTATTTTAGTAAGACATGCCTAAATGTTTTAACCGTAACTCTATAAGCTGATTATTATTTACCAACTATTACGAGTAACTGGTAATTATTAATTATTTAAATATAGAATATTTTTAGTTACCTGTTTAAAAGTTCAAATGAATTAAAAATATACAAGCTTAAAAATAATATTGTTATATTGAATCTAAAATCATAATCATTATAATAATGAATGTCCAGTTCAATTTACTACACGATACAGTCCTTTAGTTGTTTTAAATACACCCTTTTCTTTACGATAACGAACAAAACCAGCATTGTGATCTTTTTCTTTAATAGTTTTTTGATCTGATTTTAATAAATTTCCTAAAAAGAACAAAGTTAACAATTAATAACAGTTAAATTAAAATAATTAAATAATAATGGTTGATTACCAATTAGTATTATTCGATTTTTGGCTAAGCGAATGAAACCCTTCTGCAATAAGTATTTTTCACCAATTTTACCATTATTTTGATTTGGTATGGTGGTTTTATCGTTTTTAAGTGAAGTAGTTTGGACCAACTGGGAATGATTGGTCATTCGAGAAATATTTGAACCATTTTTCTGTTCTTCTTGTACCAAGTCATTAATACGTTTGAAAAAGTTATCCAATTCCTCACGAAATAAGCGATATGGCTGAACTTGTAGAAATTCAGACAACTCTTTGCGCACAGTTGTACTTATTTCCTCCATAATGTCACTGAATATTAAAGATTCCGACTTAACTGAACTTGTTTGGTCAACCATAGTGATTTGACTGAAGAATAACAGACTCAAAAATGAAAACAATTATAATTAGAAATAATCAATAACCGCGGACGGATACTGGAATGTCTGGAACAAAGAGCAATGACAGCACCAACACGAAATAATCGAATAGCAGGACGAACACAACACGTTTATATGGATGAGCATTTGTCATTTACAACCGACAAGCACATCGGACATGTTGGAATTTGAAAACGAGTCGACAAGTGGCAATTCCTGATAATAAATATCTTCCACTTCCGCCCGAACACCCTCCCTTCGATCAAAAAAGGTGCTCAGGCCAATCGGAGCGTTTTCTCCGTGATTCTATCAATGCGAGTTAAGTATTACATTATACGCAGTCGATTAGAGCACGACCGTCGTTATCATTTTGTTGTTATCAAAAACAAAATTGCCATCACTTCTATGACTTCTGACCACGGTTAGGACCGTGCTTCTGACCATAGAAATGGAACTTTAAAATTATTGATATTTTATGTTGTATTCATTGAACTATATGATAACATATATATGTTATCGTATAGTTCAATGGTTGTATTTAATGTATAATATGTGTACCAATACAGGGTTAGCTATTAAAATTTGCTTAATTTTATTCAATGCTTTGTCACAATCTGGTGTCCAATTCCATTTAATATCATTTCGTAAAAGCTTATACTTATAGGGGTTTTAAGATATCTGCCGCGTTTGGAATAAATTTTATATTAAATATTACAAGGCCTAAAAATGATTTTAACATCGTCTAATTATCTGAGACAACAGCTTCTTTGATAGAATATGTGTGTTTTGTCAACGTATGCAACCTGTTTTCATCTATCCTGTGACCCAAATATTCAATTGATTTCTGTAAAAATTTGCATTTTTTTTGTTTTACTCTTAAACCGGAATCTAACAGTGCCTAGTCGAGCATTGTGCTCTGGGATCGTAGTACCGGCTACTATTATGTCGTCTTGAAATATACCTTCCAGACCCGCTGTGGTAAGGTAATTTCCATAGCTTTTTGAAATTCCCCCGCTGAAGATTTTATTCCGAAGGGATTTCTTGTGTAGCTAAATAAGCCTTTGTGTGTATTTATAGTGGTATATTTGCGATCAGATTCTTTAATAACCTTTTGTTGATATGCGTCTTTTAAATCGATTTTCGAAAAATATTTAGAACCGCTGATATTAGCATAGTACTGCAAGTGTTCTATTTTTGGTAAAGGGTATCGGTTCCTTCAAATACTGGATAAATTGTTATTTTGAAATTGCTAGAAATTCTAACAGTACCGTCTGGTTTTAATATTGGAACTATTGGTGTTGCCCATTCACTGTAGTCTACTGGGACTAAAATGTTGTTATTCATTAATCGATTTATTTCAGTTTCTACTTTATTTTTTAGTGCTAACGGTATTGACCTTGGCTTGTAAAACTTGGATACCACCACAGTCTTTACATTTAATGAAATTTTATACTTATTAAAAGTGCCTAATTCATCTTTAAAGACATCTTTGTGTTTTTCAAAAATATTGTCAATGCTTATATTATTTTTTAAATTTAACAATTGAAAACCCTTAATGTTATATCTGTCATTCCGACCAATAAGTGGAGGACCACCATTGTCGATTATGTAAATGCACATTTTAAATTTTTTATTCTGATACTCAGAATTGACAATTATTTTTCCCATTGGTGATATCGCATTTCCAACATAATCGGAAAGTTGAATATCGTTTTTTTTTAATTTAATATTATTAAAGTGCTGACGATACAATTTGTTGGACATTATGCTGTGTTGAGAACATGTGTCTATCTCAAATTCGATTAATTATTTTTCCAGAATTACATTTACTGTGAAAGGTTTTATTCTATTTTGAGAATCTTGATCAATTATAGAAAAAAAAGTATTTGAAAGATCGTAACTAATTGTATCATCAACCTCGTTATTTGACAAAAACTTATTTTGTGTTTTATGATGTGTTTTTTTATTGTTACCTTTTTTATAAACAGTAGATAAATGACCTTTTTTTACCGCAGCTGTTGAATTCATTGTCCTTGTACCTGCAGTCTTTTTGCGTATGATTGGAACGGTCACAAACTCTGTATTTCTCCTTGAATTTTTTGGATGTATTCAGACCTCGTTTGCCATGATTGAACGTATTGAATTTCTTGTGATACTTAAGATCCGCATTTTCTTTTTTTATCCTGAAGCCCTTGCCATGTAGAACTGCCTCCCTGGTAGTTGCAATTTCCATTAATGATGTATATTATGTCACTCTAATTTTCGATGCGTCTTCTTCTAGGAGACAATATTGTATTGCTCCCGAACCCATTCCGACCACGAAAATATCTCTGATTACAGTCGACAGTTCTGAAGAAAATTCGCACTTGGAAGCAAGATTTTTGACTCGTGCACCCCATTGACACACTGATTTGTCTTGTCTTCTTTTGGCATTGTAAAATGTATACCTGGCTGCGAAATATGATTTCACTGACTCGAAGTATTTAATTAAACTTGCTATTAAAGTACCGTATGCTATATCATCTGGTTTGCTTGGGACACATAAATTAAATAAAACTTTATGTATGTCTTCACTGACTGAAGAATTGGTTAATACCTAATAGTCTCATCAACTCTCTTAAAAATATTAGTATAGAGGATGATGTCCATACAACATCTGAAAATCCCCCAAATCTAATTACACAATCATTACCATTTGAAAGTGAAAGAAGCATTGCCGTCAATGATGTTCTCCTGAATAACGAGCAAAAATCGCAGATGACCTTTCTCCTTAGTAAGTATAGTGACAATTTTCAAAATCGCGCTGGTCTCCATAAATTCTTTTCGTATAAATTTAATGTTAAACAACATGAGCCATATAAAATTAAACCATACCCTGTACCTTTTTCTCGACATCCTATTGTCCAACATAAAATTGATAAAATGCTGGAATGTGGAGTGATCGAAAGGTCTGATTCTTCTTATAATAATCACCTCGTCACTGTTATGAAAACGGATGGTACAATTCGTCTATGTTTAGATGCACGCAGGCTTTAGCCACTAGAACACTATTATTCTCTCCACACGAGATGTGTCTCCCCCTATTAATGACATTTTAGCAAAATTTAATAAATTATCAATTTTCTCTTCCCTCGACTTCGCCTCAGGTTACTGGCAAATTCCGCTTGACCCCACTGTTCGGCAGTATACTAGTTTCTTATATGACGGACGGTCTCATCAATTCCGTGTTGTTCCGTTTGGTCTCTATGTATCTAATGCCACCTTTGGAAAAGGACTTGAAGCCGCCAGGCCGCCTTCAATAATTATTCGTCTTCCTGTCCCCATTCTAATGATATTCATACATACGTTGATGACATTTTAGTTTCTTCCTCTTCGTTTCAAAGTCATCTTACAATACTAGACTGGGTTCTACAAAGAACTACTCAGGCTGGTCTCACAATAGAATTTAAAAAATGCCATTTCAATAAGCAACAAATTAAATTTTTGGGCCATTTCATATCTCTCTCTGGTATGATTATGGACCCTAAAAAAGTTAAGGCTATTCAAAATTTTCCTGAACCCCGGACCAAAAAAGACATACAATCATTTATTGGTTTCTGTAATTTTTATCGCAAATTTGCCCAAAACCATTCTTCTCTTCTACACCCTCTAATTTAATTCGGAAAGATACTCCTTGGGTATTCACCAAACAAAACCTAATCGACTTTATTAAAATTAAAACTGTTTTTTCTAATCAAATTGCGCTCACTTACCCTGATTTCAACCGTCCCTTTTATCTACAAACCGATGCTTCTTATATAGAACTCGGTGCTGAATTATTTCAGTTAGACAACGAAGGACAACATAATACAATATATTTTGCCAGCTGTTCACTGTGTGGGGCCGAAAGGAATTATACAGTGACTGAACTCGAATTACCTGTCAAAAGTTCAAAATATATATACTGGGCCATCCTATTAACTTGTATACTGACCATAAAGCCCTCACTTTTTTATTTAGATGTAAATTAAAAACGGACCCTTAACCCGTTGGATCCTCGCTCTCCAGGAATATAATTTAAATATCATTCACTGCTCTGGCAAGGATAATCCAATCGACACTCTGTCTAGGCATCCCCTTGGCCGAGATGATCAACCTCCCAAAGACTCTCCAATCATAATGCATTATATTGTTCCTCCCTCAATTCCACCTGATATAATTTCCATTATTAATAATATCTCACATGAGCAATTTAAAGACCCAAAATGATGCATCATTATCTCACATCTAAAAACTGATGTCCAACTTCCTTGGTTAAATCATTATATGCTAAAGAACGATATTTTATTTATTCGACGGTTTAAATATGAAACTCAATGGTCCCTTTATATTCCTTAGCACTTGATTGAACAAATTGTTTTATTATTTCATAATTACTATGCTCACATTGGTCCCCTTAAAACGGCTCACACATTAAAAAATATATGCTTCTTTCCTTCGTTAAATAAAATTGTCCGTAACATAGCCTGCCAGCTGTGTCAAAAATGCAAACCAAGGACCACTCGCATTGCCGGCCCAATGCAACCAATTCTCTCTGAGAAGCCACTTAACAAACTCTTGGTAGATTTTTATGGTCCCCTTCCAACTGGAATATTTCAATTTTCTTATATTTTTGTAATAGTTGATAACTTTACCCGCTTTATTAAATTATATCCACTCAGGCAAGCTAATGCCAAAATATGTATTAAAAAATTAACAACCGATTATTTTCCAAACTACGGTGTGCCAAAAAGTATTGTTTCCGACCATTGACGACAATTTGTAAGTAAGTATTGGCAAACCTCTCTTAAAAAAATATCAAATACAAGTTTCCCACACTAGCATATATCACCCTCAATCGAACCCAACAGAACGCGTCATGAGAGAATTAGGTAGGATGTTTAGGACATATTGTCACCAGAAGCATTCCCTATGGCTTCAATATGTTCCATATATTGAGTGGACGCTCAATAATGTGAGTCACGAGTCCGCCCACTATACGCCCTCAGAACTCTTTTTAAAACATAGTAAACATAATCCTCTCTCACCATATATACACTTTCTCGGTCAAGACCCCACAAATTATTATAATTCAAAATTAATACTAGCCCAAGAAGTTTAACTCTCCAAATCTGAATCACGAAAAAAGAAACAAAAAGAAAATTTAAATCCCACACATTTTAATATTAATGATCTTGTTTTAGTCCGAACACACAAATTAATTAACCAGATTGACAAAAAAATTTCTAAATTTTTTCTCCTCTATGATGGCCCATATAAAATAAAAAATATTAAAACTATAAATGCTTATGAATCGGTCAACCCTGAAGATAATATATCCAAAGATACCCACAATGTCATTCACTTGAAACCATATATACCACCAATAGTATATTAAGTATTTCAATTTTATTATGATTCCATGTTAGATTGTATACATATTCCCTGTTCGTTTTTTTTTCTATTATAATTGGTAGTTCTTTTTAAAATTGTATTAATACGTGCTGATTTTATTAATATTTTAATGTATAATTCACTTAAATTGTTATGTAAAAATCCCTCTAGTTACTATCAATATAAATAGCTCCCAAAAATTCAGTGCTTTTTTTTTTATAAGTGGTTTTCTGTTCCAACTGATGTTACACCTTTAACAACTTGTAGGGGGGGGGTTATGTTACGTCACCAAATTTAGCCCCTCAATAAAATGATATTAATTTTTTTTTTAATTGCTGTGAGCTCATATTATGAAAACCATAAACAGATAAAATTCCCCCGACCGTCTCCCACAACAGTGTTCGACGACTCGTGCTCAGACTTTGGTCCGTCGCCGTCGCTTTGCGTTGATTGTTGTAGGGCCAGCACGACATATGGTGGTAATTATTTTATTAATAATTATTTATAATATATAATTATTGCCCACTGTATCGACAATCTTGAAATTGGGACCAGCAACGTCAAGCCGCCAACGATCGTTTCTTTTCGCTCTGTGACTACCAAACGAGCACAACGTCTCCGAACCATTGTCAACGATAAAATATTGTATAATACATGAAATTTTTCTTTTTTTTCAACTATCGTCGATGATCGCCATGATGGGCTAATATCAAATAATAGGCCCTTTGGTGGGCGAAGCGACCTACGGCCACTATAGTTATGCGAGTTAATCATCATAGTATTGTGATTATTGTATAGTCATTATAGTCGGGCTAATCTCGATTGTCACGTGTTAGTGACGTTGTCTCTTATTGTTATTATTCTTATTATATGATCTTTTGATGGATCAACATATTTTATACATTTTAAGTCTATAATTTTTTTTTCTACAAAAACCTATATTGTGTTCTATAGACCTGTCCCTTTGGTATAGCACGCGGTACGGCGTGTAGGTCATTGTACCAGTGCTCCCCTGGTATAGTGAGTGAATAGTAAGGTATAAAAAACCTGAAATCTCACAAGCATTAGTTTAGTTGGTTCATTCTTTTGAATAGTTATTAAGAGGCATATATGAGTGTACTAGATAATTACTTTAAATGGCTGATGATATAAATGCTAATTACTTTAAACCAACTTCAAATTTAATTTAGAATATGAAAGAATATTTATTCTCACAGGGTGGAATACAGCTGAAAACTTTATTGAGGAACTCGATGACTAAAGTAAGAAGTACTTGATGTAACCCCATGATCAAAAATCAATGAAAATTGATATGATTTTGTAATAAAATATAATATATTATATATTAGTAAATAGGAATAGATACAGATATAGACAAATACTATGATACCTTAAAGATTGTAAATCTTGTTAAAAGAACCTTGTCTTACAGTCAATGCTTGCAAGAGATTAGCACATAAGTATTTACACTAGTATAATTGGAAATGTAACTCTACTATTATCTATTCCTCCTAACATAATATGTTACCTTAAAATATTAATGTCTATCACTTAATATGTTAATTTATCGGAATATTTAAAGATGCATTTTAGAAATAGTACAAGAGTTCAAAAACATAAACATTGTATTGATGAAGAATTATTTTGATCAGTGAGTTTTTATGGCTAATGTCAAATGTACAGGATAAAAAAACAAAACAAAAACTAAATGAATATGTGTACAAAATTATTTGTTTTTATTATATAAATATAAATGTTTAATTTTCTTACTGTGTAATGTAATTAAATGTAATTAAAGTTTTTTTTTATTAAATAAAGAATAATACAAATAATGTTTTTATTTGAAATATTTTCCAAGAGAATATTGTGGACTAAATCCACAATATCCAAAATATTGGGGTTCCACAAAAATTTAAACCCCAACATAATTCCCCCGAGGAAATGAAGATGGAAATCGTAGTAATGGGCATTTACAAAAAACAAAACAAAATTTAGAACATTCATTCTTTTCGGTCGTTACTGTCGTACTTGTTGTTGAGGTGGGTGCTGCTGTTGTTGTTGAGGTGGGTGCTGCTGTTGTTGTTGAGATGGGTGCTGCTGTTGTTTTTGTTACAACCATCGTGGTAGTTAGAGGAGTGTTGTCATCAAAATCGACGACTGGGTATCTTTTTCGTACTATCAGAAATTCACTCGTAATACTGAAAATATTATTGACATTAAATTCAAAATATTTATAAATTTTGTCTTATTCAATTAAATGTGTACATTTAAAAATATTAGAAAATAATGATTAATAATTATATAAATTATAACTATTATTATATCATAACAATTCATTATTTCAAATTACTTATAATAATTTTCAAAGTAAATAGGTTACCTTTGGTCAATACAATAAGCCTTTAGGGCCCGCACCTGGCAATAATTTTGGCAACAAACGGTTGCCGGTCCTTCACGCTTCCGTTTTTCTAAATAGCGTGAATAGCTGATAGTATGGCCTGTATCTATAAAATTATAAACTTTTTAACACTGAAATAGTTAAAGTAAAATTTAAGATGACAATTGAATTGTATTGAAAACGTGTTTATTTACTATATATAGACTTATATTACCAATAAACTATAAATTAATGAATGGATAAACTTATAAAATAAATATAATAGTGACTTACAAACTTCTGCACAGGTCCGCTCTGACCTATTCAGCTGCCTTTGTTCTACAAAGAAACTGCCCCCCCCCCCACCCAATTACCACTAACACTCTATATCATACCTGATCACAGTTCAAAAATGAATTATATTTTAAAAAATTTTCTTTGAATATAGTATTAATACATTTTTCAAAAAAACCCAAGTTTCTTCAAATTAAATGTTAAATCAATTAAATTTTCAAGTATTTTATCTCAGCAAAATTTTTTTTATTAACAATAATAAAAAGTTGAATATTTCTAAAATGCCTATAAGTAGCTCAGTAATTATTAAAATATTTTTAAAAGAAAATGCCAATCTAAATAGCTAGTCAAATTATCAAGCATCTACCACTTATATTTTTTGAATAATAATAAATATTTAAAATCATTTGAGAGTTATTAGATTCTGAATGGAGTGATGGAATCTATTGATTTTACAATGATGTGTGTTTTTTTTTTTTATTTTTTTTTTTTTTGGTGTCTGATGACAGCTTTTTTGATAGTAAAAATGCTTTGATTTGCTTAAACAGCAACTTTTCTGAAAGGAAAGTGAATTTTGATGGTACTTGGGCAAGTCGAAAATCAAACTTTTTTAATACTTTTTAAAAAAATCGAAAAAAATGATAAGAAAATTACAAAAAACCGGGAAATTTTACGCAAATCACGTTTTTACAAAATACGTTTTTTAAAACGCTCTAATTCAAAAAAGAAAAACCGCAACAACTTGAAATTTTCACCAAATCTTTATATTGGCATTTTCTATACGTGGTTATAAATCCAAAGTATTTTATGGACAATTTAAATTTTTGATTTTTGTAAAAAAAATTTTTTTAAACATCTATGAATTTTAATTTGGTGGCCGAAAACTCTAGAAAATTTAATACAAGGTTTATAATAAGTTTAACTTATCCTAACTACAAAATATCGGAGATCGTTTAACTCAAATTTTTTTTATAAGTCCATAAAGCTCAAATTTATATAAAATGTGTCAAAATAACAATAATTTGCAAGTTATTTTGTAGATAAAAATTCATAAAATTTTTTCTGTTTATAACTAAGGTTCAAAATTTTAACACTATGATATCCATAAGCTACTCTTCAAAAATATTTAAAAAAATTTCTACCGGACTTAGAGGAAAAAATGTTATGACTGTTTGAAATTTAAATTTTTACAAAATTGCATTATAATTCAATTTAAATATAAAATACTACATTATTATATATCCATTTTAGACAAACATATTAACTCCGTTCAGAATCGTTATTCGTATACAATGATTTCTATCATTGCATTCAAATTTAACAAATCCACAATGGATTGTAATTATGACCTATCCTATAAACGAAGTGCACTCCACCCCCAACTGTACAGCAAAGCGAGGCCCACCCGTTTTTGTTATTTTATACCATGAAAATTTAAATTCGAGATGTTCATAAAATTTTTTTCTAAAAGTCCGTTAGAGTTTTTTTTTATAGTTATTTGAAGAAACACATATAAAACCTAATTTAAGTTTTTATTATTGAGTATAAATACCAAAAACTTTATGAATTTTTAACTATAAAATAATTTGCAAATTATTACTATTTTGACATATTTCCTAAATATTTGAACTTCAGGCACTTATAAAAAAAAATTGTAATTGACTATTATTGACTATTTTCAATTTTTTGTTTATTACGATAAGTGAAGCTCATAATAACATTGTATTAAATGTTCAACATTTTTTGGACAGCTAAATGTTTTTTATCAATAGGTATTTCAAAAAACAAAAAAAAAATATTTAGAAAAATGAAAAATTGTAACTGTCTATAAATATCTTAAGAAAGTCAAAATACTTTGAAAAAATATTTTTTGATCTTCAGTTAAAACAAAATAATAAAACCGATTTTGTAAAAAACTTGTTTTGCGTAAAAATTTCTACTTTACCGTTAATTTTTAGGGAGTTTTTCTGACGCTTTTGAAAACTGTTGATAATTTTTTACATTTAATCCCTCAAGGCCCAAAGTACCAACTAGATTCACTTTCCTTTTAGAATAGTTGCTAAAGTCGAAAATCTATTACTGCTCCACAATGTGATGATATGACTCAAAAAAATAATTACCACATATATACCGTGCCGCTGCTTGGCAGACTATCACAATAACTTTTAAAATAGAGATATATTATGTAGACAAGAAAAAACCACTGATAATATAAGAATTATTTCGAAAATTAGTATTTTCTTAAAATGTTAGATTATTTGATATTTTCCATAGTTAAGTCTTTATAATGCAGTGAAAAATTTCAAATTTAAAGTCATAAAAACTTTTAATTCTTGAGAATAACCTTGGCCATATTTCTGCCTCTACATTATTGCCGCCCTGTGCGAATGCACAGCCCACACATGCCTTCCGTCAGCCCTGGTTACCATTGAATATTGATATATTTTGATCACTAACTTAATAATTCTCGTTAGAAGTAATATGAGAGTAAACCCTAAGCGTCAAATTTCATTCCCAAAAACTTTGATAATAAAATTTGCTCCCCCTGAAATATTACCACTTTTTGCCACCTTTGTTTTTCGCTCACCTCGCACACGGCGTGGCCCTGATGGTACAGGATAATCATTGTACTTGCCGTTACAAGCGGCGGATAGCATGTCTCCTAGTTGTCCTCCACATACTTGCACGTATTCATTCCAACCTGAAATACAGAGAACATAATAAAAAGTTAATAATTAGAACTTATTTATAACTGAAAGATGTAAGTACAGTTTTCATATTTTAATTATTTTAATTAAATTATTATGTAAAATTGTATTTCAATGTTCAATTTGCATTGCGTACAAAGTAAATAATTTCAATATAAAAGTTATATAGTTAAATAAATTACTAAAAAAGGACTTTTATTAAATAAAAAATGTACCAAAAAATCCGAAAAATCTATACTTGATTTTAAATAGGTACCTACAAAAAACAAGCATTAATTTTGTTTTAATGTTGTTTTTTAATTTGTACATATCAATTAATATAAACATAATACAACAAGTAGAAGTTATTTTAAAATTCTAAATAATTCATAAAAATAACAAAAAAATGTAAGAAGTAAAAAAAATACAAGATGTAATTAGAAAACATTACATGACAAAAATTAAACCATGACGTGCGAAATTAAATCAAATTAATTATCTACCTTTCACATACTTCAAATACGAAAATTTACAACACATTTTATAAAAATATAAACATACATAAGAAACAAAAATTTAATATAGCAAATTAAAATTTTGATTCATTTATTCTTTAGATACTAGATATACTATAATATATACTATTACATAGGTACTATAAATATTAAATTCCATATACAAATAATATTAGTATTTATAATCAATAATTGTATACATAATTAGTTGTATATAACTTTGTTTTCTAGCAATAGTTAAAATCAAATGCCAACAAAATGTAAACCATATTATTTATCTATCACAGTGATAGAGTTGTAATGATAAGATTATGAAAAATTACTATAAAAATGTTTAAATTAAAATTATTATGTTTCAAATAAAGTTATCACTGGGTTAACTGTTAAGTACCTACGTATAAATAAAGTATTGTAAGCTAGTATACAATTAATTTCTATCCCTTATAAATTCATTGTGAATTGTGTAATAATTGTTATTGGTTATAAATTAAATAAAATGATATGATTATAACTTATTATAAATATTTATTACCAAATTTAAGCACGCCATTATCGTCTTTTGCGTAAATATTCACTGTCAGTCCCAGTAAAAGGAATATTACAAATGAGTAGATTCTATAACATAAAATAATTATATTAGATACTGTTATATATATATTGTATATTGATAATGTAAAATTCAATATATTTCAATTATTATTAAATACAAACATTTGTTTGTATATTCATAGATTAAAAGGGTTCGAGATTCTTAGCTCGGATGATATTATTGTATTGTTATTATTAGTAAAAAATATTATGTATAATTTAGGTACTGACCTGCTAAACAACACCATTATGTATTCAGCGCAACCTATAATTTAAAAAAAATATATATTTATTTGGCACATTTAACCATATTATAATGTATAAAGGTACAGTTAAATAAAAATAAGAATCCAGCGTACGACGACGAGAATAATATTCTACTCAAGAAAACCAATTTGAATTTAACCGATGTTATTCGACGAGAATCATGTTGACACTCGGCTACCATAAATTAGTGAACCAATAGATTTGAAATTCACATAATTAGATCAGTTTGGTTCTGTGAAAAATTCAAATTTATCAGTGGATTAAATCTAGAGCATATGATAAAACGCTTAAAAAATTGGTTGAAACGTTATATTTTGTTTTTCAGTTCATTTATGACACCTTGCGGCGTGCCGTCATTGCTGTGGCGCCCCGCTGAACTCTGAATTTATGAAATTACTTAGTCCCTTTTTTGTCTCAGCTTTTGTAATGCAAGTGTTTTTTTTTTTCAGTTTCTTTCCTAGCGATGATGTTTTTGATTTGATGATTATTACAGGAAGCAACACGGTTCCCGAAAATTTTTTTTTGAGAAAGCCTATATTTTAACCACCGAGGTTAAAAAATTAAAAATATTGTAGCATAATGAGATCAGCTATATTCTAATAAATTATACTATCGTTGAAGTATAGTTAGTGTACTGCTAATCAAGTAATTTTAAATCGCAAGATCTTTTTTTATATTTGGTGTTTTTTTTTTTTTAACTGCATTTGGCGAAATATTTTTGTTGGTATAAAATTTAAAAGAAAGCCATACATAAATAGTAAAATTGAAGATTACACGTGTCTTATGACGACGGCAACGTTCGATAATATATAATGCCCGGTGACCGATTTGCCTGGAAGAAACGATTTGGGTAACCTGGTCAACTAGGTGATTCGGTGGCGGCGGCGGGTGGTGGTGCAACGGTGACGCCATGTTGTTACAAGGGCGGCAGAGTACGCTTTCTTTGTAATGGAATTACTTGTCGAATACGAAATATCAGCCATAAAAATTAGCATTTGCAAGACTTTGATTGTAACTTTTAGAAAATTTTGCCAATTGATTTGATAGCTCCCATTTGCCCAATATTTCTGATCGATTGGTACCCTATATGAATTTATGTGTTCAGCCGTTTGCCGTGTAAACCTGATCTATGAACACATGACACCTGTTAATATACGTTCGTGGCTAATAAGTTTTTGTTTGTTGTTATATTTAGTTTCACGTCATTATACCGTCGCGCTGGATTTTAAAGAAAAATAATTCAATGTTAAGCCTATCCTAACAACTAACGCGCCGCAGATTACAAGCTAAAAAACCGCAGCTGGATTACTGACGTTTGTTATATGTTATATTTGAGTTTTGAAAATTACAATTAGATATATTTAAATATTAAAATGTTCTTACGTTGTTGATGGTGAAAATATTGAGAAGTTGGTCTTTAGCGGAGAAAATCTGCTGTAGTAGTACACAAGTCTGCAGTAGTTCCACAAGGGTCGGTAAAAACTATACTGAAATGTATTCGATAAATGCATTGTATGTGCAGAATATCGATAGCAGCTGTAACAAAGATTTCTCCCCACTGCTCAATTTGGATATCTACCAAAAACATATACATTCCATATGGTCCGAATATCACGAAAAAGGTAAAATGCGGTTACAATGCTCTCACCCTTATTACCTACGCAACTACGCCCATCTTCGGTATGTGAAACGACCTTCGGTCAGACGGTGCCCGGCACGAAAGACGAATAAAACATAGCTGCTTGCCCGTCCACAGTATTCAAATACTTGGTTTAGTTTCCATTTTTTTCCTTTGTTAACAGCCGTTTATAATATATAATATTGATATAGATTATACCATATCGTCCGATGTTTTATGTCCTTCTTACACCGCTTGAGCTCTCCAAGAATTTATATTTCTATTAAAGAGAAAAATTTTTGAGATATCGTGCAGATGAAAATACATTTTAAATCGAAATCTGCTAACGGTAGCACTGTGAAAAATAGAGTTCCTTTTTCACCATACAGCGCCCATCACCATTCGAAGTAAACAGTTTCAAATTGCTACATCTCAAATGTTAACCTATTATGTTATGACTTATTTTTTATAAAACTTTAATTTCTACTGTACTTATACTATTTGTACTGCGGCACGAAAAAGAATGGACTGCCGAATAAGGAAACTGTCCATAATATTAACGTAGAAATAATATGGATTTTATTATGATTTTATAATTTGTGCTCACGGAACGACTTTATTCGCACAACTACCTGAAATTATACATGGGTAAGTAATAGAAATGTTGTGTTCACGGTGGAAATTTGGTGATAGCATTGGTAATTTGAGTAATTGACTACGGAAGAAAGGAAACAATTTAATTTTAAATTAATATTCACAAAAATGCGGAGACTTTAAGGGGAGAGGCCCCCGTAGATGACTCGTTCTGATGCAATGATTATGAAGGCTTACAACAATCGAGAATGCTTACAAGTGTTATAAGTTATAATTAACTGTAAGTTAGTTATATTTTTGTTATTATTTTGTCAGCATGTAACAAAAAAGTTAAAAACAGGGTTAAAGTGCGCATTCCATTGTTATTTAATTTCTCCCTCACTACCTATGTACAGTATAGTATATGAAATGAGCGATAATCCTTCGGTCGACTGGTCGCGTGGTTGGGCCGCAAAGACGAACAATATATTAGTGCTAGGAATTCGATTAGTTTCGATTTCTTTCCTTCGTTTATAATATATAATAGAATATATTTATATATGTTACCGATATTTTATGTCCTTTTTTTTTATTTAAGTGCTTTTATTATCAGAAGCATTATAAAAAAATATTCACGTACGTTACACCAGCCAACCCCACCTCGAAATTTGGTAATTTATTGTATGCATTCCTTAGTATGTCATTTGTATGCATTTGTATAGCCAATAAATAAATTGTAACCCCAATATTTGTATGGAATCCGGAATATTACAATCGAAATATAACAAAATTAAGGGGTTGGGCTGAGGTGACGTCATCCCCCCCGTTCGTCCCTTAAAAATTTGTAATTTTTTATGCCATTCGTTTGTACATCATTTTTATGTATTTGTATGATAAAATTCAACAATTAATTTTAAATACTATCCTTGGAAGGGCTAAGGTGATGTCACCCCCATCTACCCACCCGTCAAAATTGAAACAATATATTGGTGCTTGCACGTCCATATAATATTCGAGGTCTAATTACTCAATTATTCGATTACTTTCCATTTCTTTCCTTTGTCAGCAGCTGTTTACAATATACAATTTATAATACATTTTAAATCAATGTCTGCTAACGGCAGCACTGTGAAAAATAGAGTTCCTTATTTGCCACCACGCCCCGCTACACACCATTCGAAGCATAAGTTTTAAAATTGCTACACCTAATTAAAATAATGTTAAGACTTTATTTTTTACAAAATTGTATTACTATACTGAAGTACGAAAAAGGAGAACGGCCGAATGTAGGCCTAGTCACACCAATTCGATACATCGATTTTCTTATGTTTTAATAATTTGTTTTGCCAACGGGTTACGGCAAATTCAGAGTGTAGAGTTGTTCATTATTCTTTAAACAGACCGCTAAACGATAAATGTAGTAAATAAATAGATAATCATCTTATTTAAAACGAAAATTAGGTACTGGGAATTTAAATAACATACTATACACATGTACCATGATCGGGAAACTTTTACAGACAGTTCGCAACGTACTAGTTTGTCGCGGAACATAGGTCGAGAACCACAGGATTGTGAGCTATTTCATAACTGCCTGAAATTACCCATGAGTAGGCAATTAAAGTGGCACGAATCAGTTCGCGGCGGCAGAGTTTGTGACTTGAGGAATGAACTACAGAAGAAAAGAAACAACTCAATTTATACTCACGGGATCTCAGGAATACGGAGATTTGCATGGGTACCATGTGAACAGTCAGGTCTAGTGCTGTGATTACAGGGCTTATAACAATTGAAAATACTTAAAATGAAAACATAAGTTATAAGTTATAACTAACTTTAAGTTACGAGACGGCTGATAAAAAAATAATGAAGTAATGATTCCGGTTGAGCATCGCAACTATATAGCATCGCTAGCCAAATTTATAGATGATACCTAGAAAAATCTTAGTAGTAAATACCATATGTAGATTTCAAACTAAAACTAGAAGTTTATATTAATTATACTTACGTTGGTGACTAATATGTATATTTTAGTTTTATTCAACTGAAATAAATCTTAACTTTTGGTATTCATATAAATTTCACTTAATATTAAATTAAACTAAAACTTAAGTCAAAACTAAGAAATGTCTATGGAAACCCTTTTATTAGTCTATTTAGTGCATTTTGATTACAAAACAAAATATTGAAAATTCTTAAAAATGTTTAAAATGTTAACATTAATATATCAATGATTGGAAGTAATAACTATTCTAGTTTTACTTTTATATTATGTGCAGCCATTTTTATATATTATGTTTTAAGTTTTTTGTAAAGAAATTATGTATCATGTTATATTTTAATTGTTATTGAATATATCTTTAAAAAAATATTAATAAAAGTTTATATACGTTATGTCTTAAGTTTTTTTGTAAATGATTTATATATCATGTTATATTTTAATTGTTATTGAAGGTACCTCGAAAAAATTATTTTTAATAAAAATGTTTATAAGTTATTTTTCAGACTACTAATTGTTATTAAAATGGTAAAAGAATACTTAAATATATACTTGGTTTAGGAATTTTGGTTTCATGTATAAATACACGACTGCGAAGTAACTAATTTTTTTTCTTAGTTTCGCGACACTTCTGTGTCACGAGATATAAAATTTGTTTATAAACCTAAATTATTAAGTGAAACATTTTCTTTAAATCACATTGAACAACCTTGAGATTATCACCCATTTTATATTGGTATTATTGTGTTAAGGGCATGTTTTTATACTAATCAATGAATTTAGTATTTTTATTAACAATTATTTTCAACCTAAGTTTTGTAGTAATATAGGTATTGTTAAAGTTATTCAAAATAGTGTACCTAAAATATTATACATTAGCTTAGGTTATAAAAACCATAATTTAAAATAAATATGCAATTATTAAAGTGTTTAAAGCTGCTATTTTATGAAAAAATGATGATATATATCATTAAGTTACAACGAAAAGATGTAACTTAATGATGCTTTGTAAAAATTGAAAAATTTGATTTTTGACACCATTTTTGGCAGTAAAAATGCTTCGATTTGCTTAAACAGCAACTTTTCTAAAAGAAAGTGAATGCAAATGGTACTTGGCCTTGTCAAAAGTTAAACATTTTCAATACCTACTTTTCGAAAGCGTTGGGAAAAATCATAGAAAAATACGGAAAAAATAGAAAAGTTTACACAAAACCACTTTTTTACAAATTACTATTTTTAAAAATGAACTAACTCTAAAACGGAAAATATATGAAATGCGCACCAAATGTTTATACTAGCGTTTTCTATTCATGGATCAGTTTCCAAATATATTGTATTATTTGACCTATTTCTAGACAATTGAAAATTTCGATTTTCTAAGTAATTTTTTTTGCAATATCAAAAAAATTAATTCGGCTGTCCAAAAAATCATTAAAATTTAATACACATTTTGTTATAAGTTTTACATATCACGATTACAAAAAATCAATAATTATTGTTTATCACAAATTTTTTTTTACAAGGACATAAATTCAAATTTTTAAGAAATATGTCAAAATCGCGATGATTTGCAAGTTATCTTATAGTTAAAAATTAATAATTTTGACATTCAAACAGAAGGTTATCCATAAGTTGTTCTTTATACATATTTATATATATATATAAATAAATGTCTACCGAACTTTTACTTTTATAAACGTCTGAAGAGCAAATATCGACATAATATTTGCAATTTATATATAAGTTATAACATAACATATTATAATATTTATGAGTGATGAATGACGTACTGACGTAGATAACATTGTTATTTGTTATCTATTATTCCTGTATAATATATTTCAGTTTTCAAATTATTAACTATGATATAATGATAATAATTGATGACCAGAATCATTTCATTTATTTTAATAATTTATTGTATAGTACAGTACGTACATTATTATGCATTACCTATAACAAATGGAATAATATACAATATTACTTAACCTGTTTGAGAAGACTAGAAATATACTTTTATCTAGTACTTTGGGTATTTTGAGTACCTACTTTTTCATTTTTTAATTGATTGTTGTTATATACTGTTTTTATATTCATGGTCCATTAATATTGGATAATATAAACTGGTTATTGTTGTCTCAACTTCATGTTTATATCTAAAACTGTGTTTTGCTGCTTAAATTTATACTTGTTGTTGGAGACCTTATATCGTCACATTTAGCATTAGTTGGCTCATTGTTCTAAATTGTCATTAACTGGTATATGTGAGTGCATTTAGATAACAATATAAATTCTAATTACTTTAAACCAACTTCAAATTTAATTTGTTCCTATTTGGATTTGAGATTTTTTTTTTTTGTAAATACTAAAGTAACCTCCCCATTTCTGTCCATGTATGTTATAGTTAATATAGAATAATATATATATATTTATGAAATGTCTGCAAATATCTATTAAAACATTTAATAATATACAGAAAAAAACCTCATATTATACTTAAAATAATTATATCACACAATATCTATAGTTATCATGTACCTACAATTTTAATATGATAATTAGAGTAGGTATGGAATAAATACAAATTAAAAATGAAAACATCAATTAATTATATTTTATACCAACTTAAATTTAAAGTCTTTTGGACTAAACTTATTATAATTATATATCATTTATTTTAACATGTAGAATTATCGTGTTATTTAGATTTGTCTATATAAAACAAATATTTGTATTTCATATTTTTTTATTACAAGAACACAAAAATCCTGACCAGTTTCAGTGATTGAACAGTTGCAGCAGTACTTTTTTACTGTGACATTCTAAACAGCACCTACTGTAAAGCTCTAATATATGTTTAGAGTATTCCAAAACTTGTGAAAGAGAATATATTTTTTCTTATTATCCCATATATAACATGTATGGTAGTTATAAAATAAATCTACAAGTTGATTTTATAACTTAAAAATTTAAATTTTTGTCATTTCCCATTTTATAGTCACAAAATAATTGTGGTTTAATCTATTTACAGTAGAACCTCGATTAACCATCAGTTTCGGGATTAGAACTTTGACGGATAATCGAAAAGAGGGTTAAGCGAGCAACAAAAATTTTAACATACATACATATTATTTATTATTTTTAATAATTATGACATACATATTGATATAATTAGCTACTATCACTAATTGGTACACTAGTATTATTATTTTTCAATTTATTAAAACGTTTTATGATTTACAATTATATAGTAATCCATATATAGTATATATTATATGGTATTAAGTATACCAATCTAACGCAACTGACAAAAAAGATGTCAGTACTATCTGTAATATTATTTTTTTGGACAGTAAATATAATATTGATAAAAGGGTATGTATAAAGTATATATTTTATAATTTTTCTACTGTCTTAGTTATTTAATAAACTAACTAATTGAACACTCATTGTAACATATTATACATTTCAATTTGAAAATAAAGAAAAGACTCTTTTTATGATTTTTTCTAATTGTATACACTTTTTTTTACACAAACAGAAATTTTCTATACCAGTTAATAAAAGGAAATATGTTTTATTACTGATTTTATTTTGTAATTTGTATTATTATTTAGTACAATAATATATACTTATTTAACTTCTTTTAATCATACAGTCATTTATAGATGCCCATAGAATAGTCATCTGGGTTAAGTACAATCGCAGAACCTTTTTTGCAAGTTACTACTGATTTAAACAACAATAATAATTTAGTATTTATTTTAAATGGTTTTGTCTCACACACATATTTAAGGGATCAAGTTTTTATGTTGATATCCAAGGAGTTTACTTAATTACAGAATTCATATAAATTCATAAATTATAATACATTTTTACAAATTATATACATTATACAGTATGTTAATTAAATTGAAAGTCAGTAATTATTACTCCTAATATAATGCAGATATTGAAGTTCCGTTTATTTTAACATATTATGTGACTTACAGCCCATTTTTTACAACAGTTTAAAAAATTTAAAATTCAATATTGACAAAAAAATTATTTTAATTTTCAAAAAAAAATTTTGAAAAATTTTGAAAATAGCCACTTTGTAGATTTACTTATAAGTTACTCTGAGAAAAAAAAATTTTGAAATCTATTGATTTTTGAATGATTGAGAGCATTTTATATTTTATATTTTAGCATTTTATATTTTCAAAAAATACAGCAAATTGTAAAATAATACGGTTTTTTGATTTTTTTAGTAATTGTATTAATTACTGTTAAACATCTTTAATTTCAGTAGCTATTTATGTCCATATTAATTTAAATTACATTTTAACATTTTAAATTTTATTTATGGATAATGCAGGTGCCTAGATTTTTTTTTAACTTCATTTCACATTAGTTGTAATTTCAATTTAATTTTTTCGTTAAATAAGTATTAAAATTAAATTCACAATATCCGATAACGTAGAAATGGTATTTATTTATTTTGAAAATAATAAAAGCCAAAGAGTAAAATCTACGCATCTGCATTATCCATAAATAAAATTTTAAAATTATGATATCTAAGTAAATAGTAATGACACCCGCATTGACTTCAACAAAGTATAATAAATTAATATTGTTATTGGTATCATTATTTAGGTAGGTAATTTTAAATATTTTAATGCCAATTATAATTTAAATATCACACATTTTAACGTTTTCTCAGATAATTCAAAATTTAATTTAAACTAAAATGAAGTTAAAATGTAATTAAAATTAATAGTAATAGTAATTCTACAATGTGGCTATTTTGGAAATTTTTCAAAATTTTGAATTTTGGATATTTTTAACCATGGTAAAAGTTGGGCTGTAAGTCTCATATTATGTTAAAAAAAACGGAACTTCAATATCTGCATAATATTAGGAGTAATAACTATTGACTTTCCAATTAATTAACATACTGTGTTATGTATATTAATTATATTATACGTTGGAAAAAAAAAATTCATAGAAATTGTAATTATATTGTCACAGAAAAAATTCATTATTCAGATATAATAAATAAGTGTAGGAAATTTGTTTTATTATGATTATTGTTATTCATGATAAGAATAAGCTATCAATTCAAATATAAATTTTGCTTCTTTTTTAGTTTTGCTTTTAAAAATATATCAATGATAATTTTGAAAGTTGTTTACAAACCTTTATATAAAAGGTTTATAGATTCTCTTATGAGCAAATAGAAAATACTGAAATATTTAAGATAGTCTTAAATTTAAATAAATCAATTTAAATATTTACCAATGATAAAATGAAGTTGAGTACAAAGGCTATAAGTGTAAAATTGTTTTATATATTATTTCATTAAAATGGATTTACAGTCATTATCAATAATGTTTTAAGTATTCAGGTAGTTGCCAATTATAATTTTTAAAATAATCTGTTATTATATATATAAATAATAATAATAATAATAATAATAATTATGATAAATTTGATTAAAAAAAAAGAATACAAATTGTTATATTCTTGTTGATACTAACAAATAAAAAATAATCTTAAAATTATACTTATTTACCTTGAAAATATTGGTCAGGTATTTCTAATTGATTTAAAAATTTCAATACAAGAGTATAAATTAAAATGTAAGTTATTATACTATGATATCTAAATCTTTGACGTACTGAAAATTATAAGCAGCTATTTGTTCCACAGGCAATGGTTTTTTAATTTTTTCCTCATGTTGAAATACATAATAATCATTTTCATCCAATAACCAATTATTCTAAAAATTAAAAATCATCAATTTATTCTGTAAGTTAACTAATCACTATTGGATAAATTTACCTTCTTAGCAAATTCTTTCATTTCATTGGTGTTGCCAAAATGGAGCATCTCTGTTGCAGAATTAATGGACATTTTTTTATATGCTACCAGCATGCATTTAGCAATTTCATTACGCACTGTACCTAACAGAATATCCATAAAAAAATGGTATGTTCCTGTTGGCACATTATTCTTAGTTTCAAATATCTAAAAATACAATAATAAAATTTAGTATAACACACAAATAATCATTTATAAATTATAATGTCTAAGACTTTAAAATTACCTTATTGTAATTGCCTTCCATCAAATACTGTTCTATAGCGACCGAATGAATGATATGAGGGTTAGTTTCAATGACATCAAGTGGAAGTAGTTCTAATTCAGTATGAAATTCTCCAATTCGGTTTTGTGAAAGTAAAAACAACAAGTTTAGACCAAACATATGATATTCATTATTAGAATCTGGTATTATTTTGTCCCTATGTACAAATAAAAATTATTTATTAAGCATTATTTGATGTTTATGGTTACTATTTTATTTACTTGTAGTCCAAATAATACGGCTTGAGTTGATTCATGTACCGTTCAAAAGCTGGAATATCTTGCAAGCCGATACTACATTGTACTCCAATTTCTAAAATCTCTCCTACAAATATTTATAAATTATTAATTTTTTTTATATACTACCTACTCAATCAATAGATTGGCTAAATGAAACATTTTAATTATTTTTACAGAAAAATTACTTATCAAAAATAATGCAATATTATTGTAAAATCACAAATCCAAAAATGTTGGTATATCCTTACTTGTAAAATAATATTCCCTTAGAGATGTTTCTTCCTTGTTAGTTGGTAAAAATTTATGATTAATTATTGCAACCTAAATAATAGAAACAAATAATATACCACATTAATTGTTTGTGAAATTTAATAAATAACTTATTTCAATTTTAATCAAATTGATCATTAAGATAGTTCTATTCCATTACAAACCTTGTATTTATCATTCATATATTTTCTATACAGAATAAAAGAGAAAAAACTATAATACATAATTATTTTCATGATATACAGTCATAAGTACAAGGCTTATTGAGTTAATTTAGAATATATGAGTTTAATAACGGTAGATTAATTGAGTTTCAAATGTCTGAGATTCAACTGCGGTTGTACAGGTTTTTGTATCAACCTATTATCAGATACCTACATTAATTTATAATCAATCTTCATTATTTAATGAAAAATAGACTGTCCAATAAATGTTTAACTTCATAATTAAACAATTATTGAAAAAGTTAAACAAAATAAATTATTGAGTAATCAAGAACCAATAACTATTGAATAATAACTGTTATAGTATATTATGCAGAAAAAATATAAAAATAATTTCATAAAAATATTCAAAAAGCAGAATTATGGAAGCCAATGATATAAATTACCTAATTGAGGTAGCAATTTTTATTTTTTTTTTTGTTATATTTATGTTCACTGGGGAAAGTGTCTAAATACTTTTTGTCTAAATATATTTGCGTATGGTGATCGAGAGATTTACTAATTTTGTGTTGGTTAAATATGGATACAACATTTTTGTTGGGGTAAATTATTTGTTTTAGTATTGAATAGATAAAAATTAAAATACCTTACAGTATAATCTGATTCCAATTTTAAATTGATTAATTTATAATAATGATCTTTTAATTTATCAAGCGTAGGGAAAGGTATACCATTACAAGAATGGTATATGAAATTATACACAGTATGTGGCGCTCAAATTTACAACCTTAAGATCAAGTATCAAGCTCTACCATTATTGTATACCAATCTTACAATGGTATATCTCTATCAAAATTTGACAATGAATAAAATGGTATCAGAACAGAAGCAGCTGAATCCTTATTAAGGATTTTAACTATTTAAAAATTAAACAAATATATATATACATAAATACAAACTAAATTATTTTACATAAATACACAAAATTAGAATAGGTTACTTCTTGGACTGCAATTTAATTAATTTAAATAAGTAATTTAACTAAGTAACACTTAGACCAGACATTGATGCTCTCCTCGATAAGCTTAAATATTATAACTAATAACAAAAAAACTATCACATCTCATTTGCTTCATTGGCCTTTAGTCTACAGTTTAATTATAATAGGTGAAAGCAATTATTGTGTTAGCATATACAACACATGCTTTCTTACCTTGATCTCCATTAACATACTGGAACATAGCTCGAAATTGGGGCTATTCTTTTTCCATTCCATTTTCAAAGGCCAGTACAGGTTTGTAATTTCGTCAAAAGACGACATATTGTTGATTGCAATCTATCAACAAACAAACACACTCGATTAAATGCAAGAATCCGTCAAGGTCAATGGGAGAAACTCACCTGCATAGGTTTCCAAGCGCTTACAATAGACAAATCCTAAAACGTATTGCAACGGTTGGCAATTATTAATACTATTGTTTGCAGTCTGACGTTGACGGTGTGAAATTGACAGGAACGGGAGGTCCACAAGAAGAAACAAAAACTTGAGCTAACTTAATATCCAAAGTGCAAGTTTCAAGTGTTCTACTGCATCAGGACTCGAGTCGCGTCTGTTGAGGCGTTGTCGCGTTGGCCATTGCCTGTTATCAACGAGCAAAGATAACAAAATAACTGTTAAAAGTATAGCAACAGTTAAACAATGACATTATTTATTATAATTTACAAAAAAATAAATAAAAATATTTATATACCTATATAAAATTATATATAGATAATTATTATGTATTATATATTTAACGGTACATTTTATGTATAATATAAAATAACAATATTCTGGCAGCAAGGTTCACAGTGTTGCCGCAAAGAAGTAAAAGCAATTGTAAAAACCGGATGGGTCTCGCTCTGTTGTACAGTTAGGGGTGGAGTTCCGAGTGCACCTCGTTCATAGGATAGGAAAATGACCTATTCTTACAATGGATTTGTTAAATTTGAATTCAATGATAAGTATCATTATTTACGAATATCGATTCTGAACGAAGATGATATGTTGGTCTAAAATGGGATTATAATAATATAGTATTTTATATTTAAATTGAAATATAATGCAATAGTATGCAATTTCATAAAAATTTAAATTTCAGTCATAAAATTTTTTTCTTAAAGTCCAGTAGAAATTGTTTTATAGATTTTTGAAAAGTAACTTATGGTTAACCCAGTGTTAAAATTTTAATCCTTAAGTATAAACTGAAATAAATTTATGAATTTTGAACTACAAAATAACTTGCAAATCAATGCGATTTTAACATATTTTATACAAATTTGAAATATATGGGCTTATAATAAAATTTGAATAAACGATATCCGATATTTTTTAGTTACGATAAGTATAACTTATAATAAACGTTGTAGTATTAAATTTTCAAAAATTTTCGGACAGCCAAATAAATTTTAAAGATATTTCAAAAAAAATAAACTTACAAAATTCGAAAATTTAAATTGTCTATAAATAAGTAAAAATATGTCGAAATACTTTTAAAACTTAAATATGTATAGAAAAAACTAATATAAAGATTTGGTGAAAATTTCAAGTGTTTGCGATTTTTCGTTTTTGAGTTAGAGCATTTAAAAAAAAATGTATTTTGTCAAAACGTGAATTTGCATAAAATTTCCTGTTTTGTAGTAATTTTTTTTATCGTTTTTTTCGATTTTTAAAAAGTATTGAAAGAGTTGCATTTTGACTTGCCCAAGTACCATCTATATTAACTTTCCTTTCAGAAAAGTTGCTGTTTAAGAAAATCGAAGCATTTTTACTGCCAAAAAAGGTGTAGTCAGACAAAAAAAAAAAAAAAACATAATTGTAAAATCAATAGATTCCAAAATCACTCCGTTCAGAATCTAAAATAACAACAATAAAATTAAGTTTGAAAAGTGAATATTAAACAATTTGAAGAAATCATACAGTATTTACTATTTTTCCAGCCCCAACCTCGAAAGTGGAACGATACAGGGGATAGAGTCAGTGACGAATTCAAAGAGCAGGGGGGGGGGGTTTGCCCTTTGGTAGTTAATTATTTGTAGTTGTCATGATTATAAGTAATCGGTCAGACCAGTGCCGTAACTAGATTACTTAAGGCCCGTGTGCAAGCCCAAATCTTGAGGCCCTATAAATGTTAAATGCACTATAAACTATAAATGTTTCCAATAGATATTGCAAATCATTTTTTACATATTTATGTCTTATGGCTAGAAGTCATTCTGAAAATATACGATTACCTAGAATGGTATCCATTGCTTAGTTAATTTGTTGTAATAATAATAATAACTAGTTAATTCTTATGTCAACCGAATTTAGTAACCACAAGACATAATATACATACTTATACTTTTAATTTTTAAACCATATAATACCTTTGAAGTTCCAAAGAATTTAACATAATAACATGAAACTCACCTTTATAATATAATTAAACATAATACCTTTAGTTTATTATATAATGTTATTATACAAAAACTACCACATTTTACTTGTTTAATCATAAAATATTAAAATAATAAAATACACAAAGAAAATAATAAACAGTTATTGAATTTTAAAACAAACTGTTGTTTCCTATTACAAATTCTTTTTCCTGGCTTTTAAATTAGTGAAATTATCAATTATAGTATCTACAATCCATTCGTGAAGTATTAAGCCTTTCAATATTGTCTAACCGATCTTGCGATGCGTTATTCTGTAGATAATTTTTTATAAGTTTGAGAATGAGCGTTCTGCTGAAGCCGATGTCACAGGAATAGTCATAAATATGCAACAATTTGTAAAAATATTAATATATTAATAAATTTATATTACATATTATGTGTGTGCGTATGTTATAATTATATATATTAGAAAATATTATAAGGATTAACCGCGAGGCCCTAAGTAAATGCCATACTACGATAGTCCTGGATCTCATAAAAGGAGCACACAACACAAAAATAAAAAATTACTTTAATTTTTTTTAAATGTTAAATTATTGTAGCTATGGCTATAAGAAATTTTTTGTTGAAAATGCTATGTGAAAATAAAAATTACTTTAAGAAATATTCATAGGGCCCTACTCATCGTAATCGCTTATCGTATACGTGTAAAAGTTCCTCGCTTCACATAATGATTTACCAACCTAAACATTTTATTTTTGAAATTTAATTATACGTATAAATCTGTGGTTTTATGTGTTTAAGACGATGCAAGTATCAAAATTTCAGTATGTTGTTTAGTTTTTCAAATATTAAATATTTTAAACGAGACATTTTCGTTAAACGGCACGTCACGGCAAGCGGCGGTCGGGTAACCCGTTTTTAGATATTAAAGACTAAAATATTTGACAAAAAAGACTCAAGTCTAAAATACTATTCAGCTAGTAATAAATAAATATTATTATTTGATATCGTTTTATTTAATTAGATTTTTGAACTTTTGACTTTTTGAGGCACCTTAATTAAGCATGAGGCCCATGGCCCGTGTGCAATGCACATTCTGCACACCCGGTTTTTACGACACTGGTTCAGACTGACTCCGTCACTGTCCGTTTTCGGATAATATAATATACTTATATTAGGTACCTTTTAAATTTTTCATGTTGGAAAAATTGGAGTTATACTTTATTTGAAGACCTCATATCATATTCTATATATCATACTTACAAAATTATGGTGAACAATTTTGCCCCCCCCCCTTATTATAATAAATAATATTTAATATTTTTAAGGCAAGCAAAGAAGATATATTATAATATAGGGACTCAGGATGCGTTCGGGCTTGAACTTAGGACTTTTTATGCATTGCATGCAAGAGCTAGGGGTCTTTAACCTATAACCCGAAAAGTTTACTTTTGTTTCGAAAATATAATAATTATTTTCAAATTAATGATAGACGATACTTATTTCTTCAGGGGTTGTTGTTTTAAAACTATATTAAAATACAATATAAAATTATAATATGATCAAAAAATAATTCTTGTCCATCCTCAATTAAATTTTCTATCTATGCATCTCTGAGCAATCTTTGTCCGTGATTTCGAAACAAATTTTAATTTCGGCCCAACGCAAAAAATTTGAAAACCTATAAGCGTAGCCTATAGGTAAGCGCTCATCAGCGCAACAATGAACACACACACACATACATACACGCAAGTACACAGTACACGCAAACACACATACACACACACACACACACACACACACACACACACACACACACACACACACACACATACACACACACACAAACATACATACATACATACATATATACATACATACATACATAGTACATACACATATACATATCTGTATTCCAAAAAAAAAAAATTAACCGTGTTATTATTACTTTATAGGTACCAATAATCATGTTTGAATATAAATCTACAATATTGAAATATACGAATATGCGTTGAAATAATTAACATGGAGGTTTCTCATTATAAATATTGTGAGTGAAGTAAGCGTAGTAAGCGCGTGAAAAACAGTCATTTATTGGAAATATTAGTGATTATTAATAAACAACCCGAACCTTAGTATACGGTTATTTAAATGGGAAAGCTCCCAAAACAGAGGTCTTGAGTCTGGGCTCCAAACAGGAGACCAAAATTTAAATATGTATTACGTCTCTGGTTTACGATGATAGGGAGATATAGATGGGGGAGCGGTATAATTTTATCCATTTAATATGTAGGGCATACACTGACTGGGTGTTCCAGATACTACAGGTCTACAGTGGTAAATGTCACATCACCACGAACAATTTGACATTTTTAAACTATAGTATGATCAAAGGTTCTGACACTATCATTAGTACGACACCAACGCTGTTGCGCTAGTATAGTTTTTATTTATTTTATAGAACCAGTACAACACCTTCGTTATAAATATATTAAATTTTAGGTTTTTTATGTTTACAACTATCCATATATTTTCAAATAATCGACAATTTTTATTCAAGAAACGTTTTTTGTTACTCTATTTAAATTTCTACAAATCTTACAAAAATCTGCCTATACTCAAATTGTACAATTCATGTAAATGTATGGAAATTTATGCAAATTTACGTAAATTTATGCAAATTACGTTTGACGCGAAAATAATTGATTGAGTGGTGTAGGGTGGCGACTACAGTAGTAGTGTCGTAGCGCATAGGTAGCAATAAACATCTTTCATTCTACTGCTGCTTGCTCGATTACACGGACAATGTACAAAGACATAGATTGAGAATATTCAAGGAGCAAAGTGGAGAGTTTTTGTTATGGTACTAATACGTCGTCGTATATAGATTACATTGGTGAATATATCTCAAAACCATAATATTTTTAAAATATAGTCTATTAAAATTATCCCTATTAAAATAAGGTTTTCTTCTTATTTTTTATTTCCATGTACAATAGAACCTCGATTAACCGTCAGTCTTGGGATCAAAGCTTTAACGGATAATCGAAAAGACTGTTAAGTGAGCAACAAAAATATAAACATACATATATATTATTTATTATTTTTTATTTTTAGTAATTATGACATACATATTGATATAATTAGCTACTATCACTTATTGGTACACTAGTATTATTATTTTTCAATTTATTAAAACGTTTTATGATTTACAATTACATAGCAATACATATATACTTAACCATTAATATAATAAAATATTGTATATACCTATCGCTTATCTAGTAGATATTGCCAGAAAGTTTCGGATTCTATATATTATTATTTATAATCTACTCATGTCTCATACACAAGGCGATAAGATTTTACTGCACCGCGTAAGTATGTAGTCCGTGCAAGTATGGCCTGACGGTTACTGGGGAAAGACGGTTAATCGGGGGACGGATAATCGAGCTTCTACTCTAGTCTGTATTCTTTTTTCCCTATAAATGCATATTTTATTTATTTTTTTTTTTTAAGTACATATTTCACATATTTTATATATATTATACTTATTTATACCATATTTAATACGATTTATACATTTTTTTTAATTTGGCTGATAATTTCAAAACTAGGTACTAATTCATAAACACAATATGCAAATATAATATAAATTTTGTTTTTTCTAAAGTTAAGCTTGAAAGAGAAGAAATAAAAATAATAAATAATATTAACTAATAAAAATAAATTTGTGAAGTTTGGTTTTTCATGAAGAATAAGGGCATAAATTCAAACATATTTAATGATATTTTAGAGCATGAACTCTTTAGTCCTAATCAAAACTTACAACTACAAATTGCAATTATTGTTATAAACAGTTACGGATTTTGTTTATAGGTACAATAACAGACTAATTTTCATTGTTGAATTTTACATATAATACATAATATTAAATAATAATTAATTGAACTGTTTCTAAGTTAACAATCGTCTAATAAGAATATCAAATTATTAAATTATACAAAACCATTTGGATTTGGATTATGATTAATGAGTGAGAAACGAAGAACTTTATATCATTTAAAAAACCTTATTAAAAACTAATACGAATCGAAGATATTGAAATATTTATTTTTAAGATTTTCCTACATAGTTTAAGTATCTCAAATAATTTATGGATGTTAATAGAAAAATTTTGAGAATAGGATTATTGGAAACTAATTGTTGAAAACTTTTGTCCCTAGATGTGTAAAGGGATATTGAATTAAGGACGTATCCAGTAGTCTAAAACTACCAAAACTCCCTAAAATTATTAAAAAGCATATTAAAACTAAAGATTATAACTTCTGTGTAGTATATTAAAACAAAATTGGACGCCCCCTCCCCTTACCTACGGAAATGTATTTTCAGTTAGATCATTGCTAGTATCTATAATTATATGATTCTAATTAACCTCCTCCTTAAATGAGCTTCAGATCCCCTACTGTACGTGCCTGTACTGCGAATTATGCACGGTATTGAAGTGGAAATCAGAGTGTGGTTTGACAGCGTTGGAGGGTTTGCGTTTTTAATGTGTAATAGTATCAGTACAAATTTATATTAGACGGTGACGTTATTAACGATCGTAGCTATTTTATAAATATTGAATCGGCCATAGGACATCATAGGAATATAATACAATTTTCTTCAATACACCTTCCCCCCTCCCAACGAGTCCCGATATCAATTCGCTCTTCGTTTCGATGGACATTATACACATTTGCTTTTGGCAAAACTTGCAGTACAGCCATTCGACCGGGCCATCGGTGTCGTACCGCAGAGACAATTGGGTGGGACGAGAATCGGTAATTCACACACTACACTGATCTGGGACATCTATGTAGGGACGAGGAATTGGGTCCAGTGTACGGGCAACTGCTATCCCGGTCCGGTAAAACGTATTCATGTGACTCACTAAATCATCTCATTGCAAAGTCGTTCATAAAATTTAATTTCCTTTCTTCCCGCTTAGGTGACGCGCACGTAAGTGTGTGTGTGTGTGTGTGTGTGTGTGTGTGTGTGTGTGTGTGTGTGTGTGTGTGTGTGTGTGTAGGTATGCTTGTATATATGAGCTTGTATATACTATCATACTTTTTTTTTTTTAAAAAAATGTATAGTCCTCCCATTTGAAGAAACCTTCAGTCATTATTTTATGTGTACACTGTGCGTGCGTGCTATTGTGTGTGTGTCGTAGTGGTTTAGTATTGGACGTACCCTGCACACAATGCAAACATCTTATAGACCCTCCGATAACCACCTCACGTCCTCACCCATCCGTTATTGTAATCGGCATTTTTAGGTAGATGCGCCAGATGAAACCAGTACTGCCACAACATATGTTTAGTAGCTCGATGTCCGCGCCGTGTCGACAATCAGCGATAGGGGAGTGGGTAAATTCTTCACGCACCATACATGACGGGGATGGAATTTTGTGGGCCAGCCATTGCTCTTCCTACTACTTACACTTCTTACTGCACACAGCAGCAGTGTTCTTCGCGGTCTTCAAGCATTTGTGATGTAGTCTCGTTTAATTTTTTTTTTAGAATGATGCACGCAATTCTATTCGTTTTAACTTATTTTCGAATCGAAGAATCTCCAAAAACTCATCGGTTTTTTGAAAACCCGCATATACCACTGTCATATGCTATATTCACTCGCTTCTGCAGTGTTTGTCGTGTGCTCCCGTGAAGTCTTCGCGGCTGTACAGTGCATCGGTATAAAAGATGAAGATTTACCGTCGATTTTGTCCAACTGCCAGAGATAAGGTGAAACGTATCTATTTTATATTTTACTCAGTCATCTCATCGCAACTACCCTATTTGATTTTCTATTTCCAACTTGCAGTTAGATTACGTCATGTTATACGCTTGTTATTACCGAGTTCGCATCACTTAATAGTCGTGTATGTGTGTGTGTGTGTGTGTGTGTGTGTGTGTGTGTGTGCGTGTCTGCGTGTATATGTGTGCGCGCACAAGTGTTTTTATTTTTTCAAAAAATGTACGTTCTTTTTTGTCCGAAAATATGCCATACTTATCAACAGTCGTTATAATAATAGACATAATTATATTAATATGTCTATGGTTATTGCACTGTAGCAGTGTAGCCACAACATTACTTAATTGTTGTATAGTCAATTTATATTAATTCAAGTTTAATGAGAATTATATGATATTTAGTAACTATTATACGTGCCAAGGGGGAGGGGGTCCTGAGTTATATCAGACTCAAAACATTATTGAGGTCTGAGAAATAATATTTATCTATGTGCAGTCAGAAAAATATGACGATAGCTAAATTTTTTTGATATTATTTATAATGTAATTATTACCACTTTAAATTTTTTTTATTTTGAAAATTAATTTAAAAATCGAATAAGACTATTTTATTTGTTACTTTTTCGATTGACATTTTCAGTCATAAAGTAAATTAATTTCCACTTTGGTGGATTGAGTATTAATTTGTTGTAAATTAATGTTAAGTTAAATTAATTGATTTTGTATTTTTTGAAGAATTTACATAATAGCTTTGTTCGTTTTGGAAAAAAAAGTGTATACTAATTAGTGTAGTATCTAGGTTAACTATTATCTAGGTTACCTATTACAAAACGAACGTTTTTGGTATAGATTAGCTAACTGGTAATAGTATTTCTATTGATAGTTATTATAAAATATAATCTTGGCCTTTAAATATCTTCATGGTTAAAGCACAGATTATATAAATGTAATCTGTGGTTAAAGTTTAAAAAACATGAAAATCAGGATTGTAGATAAAATGTATTCAAAAGCTTAATCAATTATTAAATGATAAGAAATATAATAACAGCCGACACTGAAAATTAGGTATCACATCTACTATACGATTGGCGTAAAAAAAGTGTACACTAATAAAACACTTTTTTAAAACGAACAGCATGTATGAATACACTATTTCAAAACGAACGTTTGGTGTACACATGTTGTGAAAAAGTGTACACTTTTTGTTAAAACAAACAAAGCTAATATTCACCATGGATAAAGTAATACTCTTGGCTTTTTTTGTTTTTCATTTCAATAAAATCTATAAATAAAACTAAACATTTAAATATTTAAATTGTATAATATATTCTTAAGCGAAAATTAGTTAGGTAAATAGATTAAATCATAATATCTAAAACTTTTAAAATTGTAAAATATGATTTCATGTATAAAAAAGTTAAGTAGGTTAAGTATAAAATGAATTTTTAAATTAATGTCTTTGGTGAGACTTTGATAAATGAATTACTGAACAACTGATAAATAGTTGTTTATTCATAGTATTGAATTTTGTGAATTCTTAATTAATAACCAATTAAAATCATACTTGCAATTCTCTATATAATGAATATAAGGACAAATATTTAATTTCTATGTTAGAGAATACAATAGTCTTAATATTATTTAATTATTAAATACAAAATCTAAATATCCTGAAATAACAATGCACTATGTATATTGTACAGGCATTAAAAATTGTTGATAATTAGATATATTTGTATTATTAATAGTGTGATTGCAACTATTTTTAATTTTTTTGATTTTGAAACTTATTTTAAAATTCTTGTAGGTATGATGCTTATATAGGTTACAATTTTATT